>CM070105.1:2967044-3027044 GCA_036178185.1 Liparis tanakae | reverse complement strand
TGTAGAGATATGTGCACACATGCACACACATGTAGAGATTTGTGCACACATATGTAGAGATATGTGCACACATGCACACACATGTAGAGATATACACACATGCACACACACGTAGAGATATGTACACACATGCACACACATGTAGAGATATGTACACACATGCACACACATGTAGAGATATGTACACACATGCACACACATGTAGATATGTACACACATGCACACACATGTAGATATGTACACACATGCACACACGTAGAGATATGTGCACACATGCATACACACATACACATGTAGAGATATGTACACACATGCACACACGTACATTTACACACATGCACACACACGCATGTAGATATGTACACATGTACACACATGCACACACGTAGACATGTACACACACACACACATGCACTCACGTAGAGCCATGTACACTTTTATATGAATCCCCCCCCCCTCTCTAGTGGACCTCCTCGGTGCCGCCCCGGCCCTCACCAAGTGTCCGTTCTGTGGGGAGCTCGTGGTCACAGAGGTCCACAGCAGAGTGGGCGGGGCCACGTGGACCGTCGCCTTCTTGTGCGTCTTGGCGGGGTTCGTCTGTCATTTAGTTTCAATGAAGACTCTCGATGTGGGGGAGGAGTTCACTGACTCCTTTCCTTCCTTCCTCCCTTCCTTCCCTCCCTCCCTCCCTCCCTCAGGTGCTTCGCAGGCTGCTGTCTGATGCCTTTCTGCATGAGGCGTCTGAATAACGTCGACCACCGGTGCTCCCAGTGCCGAGCCGTCATACACTCCCACCGCCCGTTCTGAGGGAGGCTCCTCCCCCTCTGGCAGGTGTGACCACTTCCTGTCAACAGCTCGACCTTCGTGACCCCGCTCCTCGAGGCCAGGTATCCGGCCCGTTATCTCAGGAGGGAAATGGAACAAATGCAAATCCGGCCTGCAAACTGACAAAGAGAGATTTACATACACAATTAAAATGTCTGACCTGCTGTAAATATTTCTGGATAAAGAAATGAGGCGTCGCACAGTGCACCAAATTTATTGACACGGAAAAAAGGCATACAGTACTTATATATACACACATCTTTTTTTTGAGTATTTACATTATAGAGACCCCCATGGATGTTACACACATGTAGAAAAATATGCATTACATCTATATAAATATGTACACAATGTGCAAAACATATGGCGTACGGACGGACGAGAGGCGCGGGCGGCGGGGAGCGAGAGGGTGGGAACGCTCCCGGGATTAAACGTTCCGCTTCTCGACCGGCGAACGTTAAACTTTAGGTTCGTTCAGACTGACCGCTCGGGGGTTTAAGTGCTTTTTGAACTTCTAGACGAAGGTTTCTAGGGGCGATAGAAATGGAGGCGGGATCACGCGGTGTGTGTGTGTGTGTGTGTGTGTGTGGAGGGGTCGTGTCTGGAAGGTGACCCGTCGTGACGGAGGTCAGGCGTCGAGGGTAACCGCTCAGACATGAGCGTGCATATCGGATAGGGGAAATAAAATAAAACAACTCTGCAAACCTGAATTATACACATGCAAATCTTCTTTTACATATTTTAGTGTTTTCTTTTTACACGGGCATGAAAGCAAGATTAAAAGTTTTTTGTTTCTTTTTACAATCTTCACCCCTAAAAGAAGTGGAAAAAAATATAAAAACGTGATAAAAACGTGACGATACGTCCGATCAGGGCAACAACATATCAAATGTGTCGTTAAAGCCGACCGAGGGAAGGAAATCATCTGTTATAGGAAACACAGGAATCAATTAGTGATTGTTACCCCTGGGGATGAGGTCATCGCATACAAAAAATAAAATAAATACAACTAATCCTAAGAGCCTCCTTCAGGTGGTCCGGCGTTTGGAATTTGGGCACGTCCACCCGACCAAGAAAAAGAAACAAGAACATTGGATTCAAAAAGAGAGACAAACCTCATTTCAACGTTTCCTGGCCCTGAACATGAGGCAGCGCCCTCTAGTGGCCACGGACAGGAATGACAGGTTTAAAGTTAAAGATGCGATTGCACCGGAACAAAAAGCGTTCCAACTTCAGAGCGCCGTACGGTGAGACGGCATCAAAGCCAACATTTAATAAATCATTCACCGAGAGACTAAAGCTCGAGGTTTAGCTTTGAAAAGAAACTCGTGGGATGTGACGCAACGGGGGATTGTGGCCACGCCCCCTCGTGACCTACACAGACACAAACAGGAAGCGGCCGTCGTAGGGTTTGAATAACGATGATGTCATAGGCGTGTCACGCATTGAGACACTTCTTCAGACAACTTGTGGAAGGCTCGTGATGTCACACGGATACAATCATGCACACGAGTCACAGGTGCACATGCAAAAGACGGGAAGACCAATCGAGACACACACACACACACACACACACACACACACACACACACACACACACACACAACATGCTCCTCTCACACTTGGTCAGACACTAACTGACGTGCCCCCGGCTGGATTTATTTATTAGATTCAAGCCGGAATTAAAGTCTTTGATGTTTTTGGAATGAAGCTTTAAAATGTCTGTCGTCATATCAGGATTGTTTTGTAATTGTGGTTAAATATATATATATATATATATATATATATATATATATATATATGAAAAATAAATGTGAGTTTATAAAAGATTGCCGCATTAAAACTGTTTTAGGCCTCAGTGAAAATGTGTTTGACGCCTTTTATCTCGTTTTGTTTTTAAAGTTTTTACATCCATCTTTTTTTTCTCTCCAAATAAATGTTTCATGTTTATTAATAAACGTGTTTTTTTCCTGACTTAACACTGTTGTCTGGATCACACGGCGTGGAGACGATCCCATGCAGCCGCCAGTGGAGTTCTACACAGAACAGACCATAATACTAACAACGGGAGCGCCGGGAATTTGAACGTCGACATCGTGAAGTAAACTTCAAACTACGAGTATTCTGATTCATCCACATGACGCTTGGTCCCTCCATCAATGGGCTGCAGAAGCACACACACACACACACACACACACACACACACACACACACACACACACACACACACACACACACACACACACACACACACACACACACACACACACACACTTCATTCCTTCTCCTTGCAGTTCAAATCTATTCTGGATATGCGTCTGCAAGTCTTATTAATAAAACCAGATTTGTTCCCTTTCTCACCTTTTTTTACGTCAGAAGAAGAAGAAGAAAAAAAAGCTGCCAACTTTTAGAGTGAAGTCCCATTTTTTCCTCTAAAGTTACATTCAAAGTGAGTCACTTCACTGCAGCATCTGATCACATCATATTGATCCCCTCGTAGTGACGGGGGTGCAGCCCGGCATTCCCTCTGAGGGGAGCGGGAGCGAGGGGGAGGAGCTTCCCACGTCTCGTCATCGAGCCTCCGGCTCTTTAGGGTCACGGAAGGTCAGACGTAAAAATAAAAGAAGGCGTCCGACCGGTCAGCAGACACGTCGTTACAGCGTGAGAGGAGGCGGGGCCTCCGCTCGGCCGGCGACCCCCAACACGAACCTCAGATTGAGAAGACAAAGTCATCTCAACGTTTATACAGCTGGACCACGTCTGTAGTCTGTAGACTGAGGTCTGTAGAATGTAGTCTGTAGTCTGTAGAATGTAGTCTGTAGACGGTAGTCTGTAGACTGAGGTCTGTAGAATGTAGTCTGTAGTCTGTAGAATGTAGTCTGTAGACGGTAGTCTGTAGACTGAGGTCTGTAGAATGTAGTCTGTAGTCTGTAGACGGTAGTGTGTAGTGCGGTTTAAAGAGTATTTACAAACTCTTACAATCTCTCTCTCTCTCTTTCTCTCTCTCTCTCTCTCTCTCTCGTAGTTCAACTGGAGTCGTGCAGCATTTCTCGCTGCAGTGAAGTGGGGATATGATGAAGATGATGAAGACAAGAGAGTGAGAGTGTTTTTCTACGTCGTCTCCCAATTAAAACCGTTGAAACTCAACCTCTTTGCAAGGCTGTCGATTCCTTTCCTCTCCTCTTGCTTCCTTCATCCACCCCCCCCCCTCAGTCCCAGTGCAGGTGCAGGTCTTGCGTGTCCAGGAAGTCCGTGGGGACGCCCAGCGGGGCGAGCGCCCCCCCGCCCGGCCCCGTCGGCATGGAGAGGTCCATCCACTCCATGTTGTCCAGGCCCAGCTGCAGCGAGGAGGGCGACGGCGAGTCGCAGAAGGACAGCTCCGACGTGTCCATGGGCGAGTAGGGCTGCTGCTCCATCAGCTGCGCCTGCAGCTCCTCCATCAGGCCGCGGGTGCGCGGGTCCGAGGCCGGCGCCGCGTCGGCCAGCGTGCCGTCCAGGAAGGCCTCCAGCTGGTTGTCCGTGGCGAGCGAGGAGAGGCCGGCGAGGGGGCTGGGGGCGGGCGGGGGGGCCAGCTGGACGGGGGGCGGCGGCCTGCAGAGCGCCGTGTTCACCGGCGGGGTGGAGATGCTGGCCGTGACCGGGAGGCTCTTAGCGTGAGACGCGTGGGGGTCCAGCTGGATGAAGGGAGTGATCTCTGGAGGAGGGGGGGCACAACACATGGAGGGACTTTAAAACAATATCATATAATATTAGAGAACTCTTTGTTTGTTTTTGTTAACGTCATCTTTAAAGTCGCCAAAACTCTAAATAAGATAAGCAGGGTTCTTACACATTTTGACCGATGGATTTCCAGGACTTTTCCAGGACTTTTCCATGACTACAAACCAAATTTCCATGACCAAATTGAAAACTCGGTAAAAATATGAACAATTTAGAAAATTTTACGTATTGAGAGCGTATGCTGGCTTATATTTTGAGTGTTTTTCTTTAAAAAAACATTAATTATTTCAAACTCGGCGTTCATTAACATGTGATTATAACACATTTCCATGACTTTTCCAGGCCTGGAAATGACCATTTTAAAATTCCATGACTTCTCCAGGTTTTCCATGACCGTACGAACCCTGGATAAGATAAGATATTCATGTATTAGTCCCACAGTGGGGAAATTCAAGGATCACAGCAGTGGGTGTACATAGAGCATTAATAAAAATAAAAGATACAAATGAAAACACAATACTAAATACTAATAATAATGTCGCTCATCTCAGTATCCCCCGAGACGAGAACACGTCTTTACCTCCGCTCTCGATGAGGATGTCGAACAAGTCGTCCATTTGCTGGCTGGTTGCCGTGGGAACCTGAAAAAAAAAAAGGCCGCCGACGAGGTGAAGCGACTGAAGGCTGCTCATCGAAAGAGAAACGCAGAACACCGTGAAGTGCTCTGAGTTTGTACTTGTGTGTGTGTGTGTGTGTGTGTGTGTGTGTGTGTGTGTGTGTGTGTGTGTGTGTGTGTGTGTGTGTGTGTGTGTGGGGGTATCGAACCTGTGACACGTTGTTGACGTGCAGGTTGCGGCTCTGCTTGACGGCCTCCTCGTAGCGCGGGGGCTCTCTGGTCTTGGGGGGCCGAGTAACGAGGGAGGCGGGCTGCAGGATGAAGGTGGGCTGGGGAGAAGGACACTGAGAGAGAGAGAGAGAGAGAGAGAGAGAGAGAGAGAGAATAAGGGCGGAGTTAAGAGGCGTCAATAGCCAATGATCTCTTCCTGAAGGTATTTTAATTAATTAATTAATTAATGTAGAATAGAGATATAAGCTTCTGTCTTTTCTGTCTTATTGTATACTAGATTGTAAATAAGTTATACTTATTATATTGTAACACAACCTCCTCCTCCTCACCTTATTGAGGGGTCCGTTGGGGATGCGATGCGGCGCTCGTGGAGGGACCCCGTTGTTCTCCTGGCTCATGAAACACGGAGGGTTCATCTCGGGCCGAGTCTGGTTCTCCAAGCCGGAGGAGTTACTGCACAGAGTCACAGTCTGTGGACAGCCAATGGGATCAGGGACATGAAGCCTCTCAGAGATCATCTAGAGTTACAATCTTATGCGAATAATCTTCTTAAAACAGACTGGAATCACTTTGTTAATCACAAATAGGACGCTTCTTTATTTAGTGAACATCAGTCTTTGGTCACCTCAGCTCATAAGGCCCCGGCCCCCTAGTGGTAGGGAGGGGCCGTCACAGCGTACGGCAAGGGGCCATTTAGAAATAGCGACATGCTGCAAGTCTGTTTCACTTCTCAGGATATTAACATCGCTTCAGGACACGGGCGCCTTATTGTTTCAGGCGAGGCAAAAAGACACACAAGGAAAAAGTCCTCTCAGAAATGCCACTGACTACTCAAAGGGGGCGTGTCTGACCTGGAGCAGCGGGTTGTGGTTGGATAACTGCTGGCTGGGCGCCGTCTCCTTAGTGGTTTTCCGCTGAGCGACTGAGGCTTGGACCGGACCTGGAGTCGAGGCCGTGGCTTGAAGGACGGGCTGAGAGACGGACAGCGGGGGTCAGAAGTCAGAACACAACGCGAGACTCTCTCTCTGCGGTTTTCTAAACTAGACGAGGCCCGACGTCACGCGCTCACCTGCAGGCCCACGTTGGCGTTGTTGGGGAGCGAGACCGGCAGCAGGATCCTCCCCGCTGGGCCCGTGGTGGCCACCAGGGTCCGAGGCTGACCCAGCACCTGGGACACGCGGCCCGTGTGGCTGATGAAGAACTGCTGCAGGCTGGGGGCCGCGGGCCGGGCCTGGGGGGCGGGGCTCCTCTGGGCCTGGGGGGCGGGGATCCTCTGGGCCTGGGGGGCGGGACCCCTCTGGGTTTGGGTCCGGAGCTGCAGCGGCGTGCCGGAGGAGACGGTCACGTCCTCCAGCTTGACGACGGTGGGCGGCGGGGAGAGAGCCGGGCGTCCGAGCGTCGCCGTGGGGATCGTACCGGCGGAGGAGGAGCAGTTGGACAGCGCCTCCATCTTGACTCCGTTTGAGCTCAGGGCGGCGAGGACAGGGTTGATGGCGGGAACAGAATTCAGATTTGGAGAGTCGCCGCCGCCGCCGCCGCCGCCCTGGCCTCTCTTCTCCACCTCCAGCTGCATCTTCAGCTCCTCCACCAACCGCTGCTCCTGCTCCAGCTTCTTCATCAACTCCACGATCTGCCGCTCCTTCTCGTGGAGCCGCCGGTCCTTTTCCTCGGGGACTCGAAAAGACGAGGAGAGAGGCGAGGACTGCGACCCCGCCCAGACGGAGCTCGCCACGAGTGTTTCGGAGGCGCCCGCTTCCCGCTGGGGCGCCGAGCGGTCGCCGGGAACGGGGGAGACGGGCGGCGGCGGCGGCGGCGGCGGCGGCGGCGGGTTCATGTTCTCTGGCGCCCCCTGCTGGGCCGGGAGGACTACGGCGGGGCTGCCGGAGGCGGTGAGGTCCATGGACACGGAGGAGAGGGCGCTCGGAGGCGAGGAGCAGTGGCGGTCCTGGAAAGGCTTCAGGCGCTCCATCAGGTCGGTCTTGGTGCCCGACACGGGGAGGCCGCGCAGCTTCAGCTCCAGCTTCAGCTCAGCCACCTGGACAAAGAAACAGGTGACCATGTCGGGCTTTGACATAGTAGAATAGTTTTGACCGATTGTGCAACTTCAGAATATATCGGAGAAAAACACGAGAGTCCTAGTGATATGATATTTTTTGGGGGGGGGTTTCTCTTTTTCATATATTTATTACAAAAGTTTATATTTCGAAATATGTGCCCGCCTTTAATTAGGAAGTCACGTTTTGGTGTTTGTTGCGGTCAGAAAAAAAGGTGTTTAGAAATATGTATTTTTTTTAAAGCTCTATGAGGGGAAACTGGATTAGGTGAAGAAAATACACCAACAATAAATATTGACATTCTACAGAAAATTCATCTGAACAATGATTGTTGAAATAAGCTAAATGTGTAAAGTAAATATATTCACGATATTGAACACTTGTTGCTTCTGCTTTACACAAATTAAAACAGCAATATATGTGTATGTCTATATATTTAATGTGTGTTAAGAGGTGATCTTTAGAGGTGATGTCAGCTGCTTCTCCTGCTTATCGTTTTATTTTTTTTAATTCAATGCAACTTTGAGAAAAATAGATTTGAAGTTGAAACATATTCAGTCTGTGCCCTCAAGTTCTCTTTGTTTTATCAGACTTCCCAAATGACTAAACGAATCCTAAAGAGGAAATGAGGTTTCTATAAAAACAGTCGTAATGCTGAGTTATATCTCGTCAGCCTAAGAAAATGTCAATGTCTACTTTTAGGCTCCAACCCTCACTTTAACTTCAAAGCTGCTCTTCCAAGTGACAAGGAGTGGGTATTCTCCAAATACCTTCATCTCCTCCAGATTGGCCGGTAAGACTCCCGGCTTGCGGTTGGAGAGCGAGTTGCTCGGGCGAGTCAGAGCCGGAGTTAAAGAGGGAGGCGGGGGGGCAGTGGGCAACGACACCATGATGGAGGTCGGCAGGCTCCCGGCGCCGCCGCTCTGACCCTCTGTCACAGGCCTGGGGGGGGGGGGCAAAGGAGTATTAATCAGGGTTCTTACACATGTTGACCAATGGATTTCCATGATTTTTCCATGACTTTAAACCAAATGTCCATGACCAAACTGAAATCTTGGTTTATACATATTTAGTATTTAAACAATGTGAATTCCAAAGCGTCCAGTATCCATTTAATGAAACACATGAATAAGAGACTCTTATATGATCAGATGCTGAGTTGTTATCGGGTCTTTTGATTTCTCCAGATACGAGTTATGGGGACAAGACAAAAAACGTAAAATAAAACAATGCTGTATGCAATTGCTGTATTGCTATTGTTGTTCTGTCCACGTACTTGAGTGGCGCCGGTAGGATGGTCTGGTAGTTGTAGTGCTGCTGCTGCTGGCTCAGGATCTGCAGCTGCAGGAACAGCTGCTGCTGCTGCAGCAGGCGGGCGTAGGACGAGTCCATGGGCGCCTCGCTGGCCTCCAGCTTCTGGTCCGGGGGAACGTACTGGTGGTACTTGAGCTTCTTCACCCGCGACTTGGGCTCCTTGCCCTTCTTGCTGCGGCTCTTCTCCGAGGGCGACTTCTGCTGACTCTGCTGTTGTGGGGAGGAGAGAGGGAGAAAAACAGAAATGTGCCGTTTGTCCTGCAGCATTAAATATGATGACATTCAGCGGTGGAGATAAACGCTCTTACTTTCACCAGCGTGGGGCCTGGTTTCAAGAGAGCCGACGCGGTGAACGGCTGGGAGGGGTCGGCGGTGAAGCGAGCGACGGCCGGGCGGCCGGCGGGCGTTTCCACCGCGGAGATCGCCTTCACGAAGTCTGCCGCTGCTCGCGTAGCAACTGGGAAGACCTGAGGAAGCAGAGCAGAGAATCGGACACTGATCTCCAGACCTGTGGCGACCTTCTCCTCGCCCAGCGCCCAGCGCCCAGCGCCCCGTGTCTGACCTGCAGCGGGGCGCTGGGCGTCGGGGGCGTCGGGACCGGAGGAGGAGAAGGCGTCTCCGGCGCTTTGCTCTCGGCCGGAGAGGCGGCGCCGCTCGGAGGCTCCCGGCTGGCCGGGCGCTCCGGGGACGGAGCGTCGCAGCTGTCTTCGTCCAACACCTCGGGATAATTCACCTGACCCACTGACGGAGAACGGAAAGAGAAAGAAAAGCCCGGCACTCAATCACATCGTTCTTTCCACCGAGGCTCTGAAAAAAAGTCAAATATGTGGACGTTAAAAAAAGGTTGTTATCGTCACCGTTGATGGCCGTCTTCACGCTGGAGGCCACGGGCAGGATGTTCTTCTCCACCAGCTCCATGGGGCCGGGCCTCTGGGCGATCTTCTCGTTCAGGTTGTCGGCGAGCCGCGCCCGCTTCAGCCTCATCTGGGTGGCCTGGAGCGAGGGCTCGGCCCCCGTCTCTGGAGAACAGAAACGATCGTCAACTTGGAGGAGATTTCTTTTTAGCGTAAAACATAAACATCGGTTTGTTCGTAGCGTCGTGGGGAAGCAAGAGAGTCGCCGGTACCTTGCAGGATGTGCATCCTGACCAGCTCGGCTCTCTCTGGACGGCTACGGATCTTGTGCTTGAGGAAATTTTCAGTCTAGAGAGAAAGACAAGACAGGCAGTTAATTGTCTAAATGTTCACGCCACACACACACACACACACACACACACACACACGTCCCAGAGAGCTTTCCTCTGCTCCCCCACAGCACTTTGTTTCCAACGTACCCGGGCTCTCTCCAAGCTGCGGATCTGCCCGTGGAAAGCCGCCGGGCTCTTCAGCGCTGCAACACAATACAGTTTCATAAATGTCGGAGGGCAATTCTCTTTAAGGACAAACGATCTGGAAAAAGGGCCATCGCTGTTTTATTATCTCAACCGTCGGGATCCAACTTCTCTATCTGGTGGTACTCACGTGGCATGATGCCCTGGTCCACCAGCTGCTCCCGGGTCCGCCTCTGCTGGAGCCTCAACTGCAGGACTGCAAACAGATGACATATGACAAAAGGTTGTAATGTAAGTTCAGTACATGACATCCAGCTGAGAAGGTAACCACGTACTAACCTCTCCCTGATGCATCACTCACAGCCTGTGTGTTGACACTATGTAATAACGTTATTATAGAGGCGACGTTTAGCATTCAGGACATCGTCTATCCTGCCAGTCGACGCCCATTTCTATAAACGTTGGTTGCCACCATAAGTGCACGGTAGCGTGGCCAGAGGAGACTTCAGGGAGTCTTATCCGGTGGGATTTTACAGAACTCTCCTCTGGAGGGCGTCCTAGAGCAAGTCCTCAAGTCGTCGTTTCAGGATGAGATGTTTCATTCTGTTCCCCACGAGCCGAGGTTTTAGTGTACGACACGTCACACGGCGTTTACGCCTGGGCCAATGAGACGCCGCGGTCAGAACCACGGCACAAGAAGCAAAGACGGACAGCCGGCATCAAATTACTAGAAATGGTTTCATGATCATTTATTCCATCGGTTAACAAGGTGGACACCTGAGTGATACTCAGGGTTCCTACACATGTTGACCAATGCATCTTCATGACTTTTCCATGAATTTTCCATGACTTTTCCATGACTTAAAACCAAATGTCCATGACCAAACTGAAATCTCGGTATAAACATGAACAATTTAGAAAATGTTGCGTATTGAGAGCGTACGGCGACTTATATTTTGAGCGTCTTCCTTGAAAAACATCTTAATTATTTCAAACTCGCCGTAAATGAACACGTGATCATAACACATTTCCATGACTTTTCCAACACTTTTATGATTTAAGGTTTTTCCATGACTTTTCCAGGCCTGGAAATGACCATTTTAAAATGCCATGACTTTTCCAAGTTTTCCATGACCGTACGAACCCTGGATACTTTCTTAGAGGAGCGCTCACCTGCTCTGTACCTGGTGCAGCGGTCACTGGGGGTCTCCACCTCCATGTAGGCCATCTGAGTCCGGGGGTCCTGGCCTGTGGCGGTCCAGAACACAATGAGTGGTTATGCCGTTTGATCCCGAGCTGACTGACACAGCCTCGCGCTAAAGCCCAAGACATGTCCCTCGCATCACATCCTCGACGGCCGAAGGATTAGAGGAGCGCCGTTAGACCCCCGTCCTGCACGCCATTTTCGCTCCTTCTTTTTTTACAGCAGGGACACAAGCCCCTCCTACCAGCGACTCTTACTTCCCTCTCTCACTCAGCATATTTGGGATGCCTTGCTCTGGCTCCTCGTAGCTTTTGAGACTAAGACGTGCTGTGCGGGCTCCATTGTTGCTTTTCTACAACGTGTGGATGCGTCACATTAGGTGGGAGGGGCTTGTGGAGTACAGTACAGACACTTCTCCATCCACAGGAAGGGATGCTCGCTCTCAGGAAGCAGGTGGCCGACCCAATGTCACATTCTGAAACCGTCCCCCCTCCACCTCCAAGGCGATAAAAACATAAACGTGGGTGTGACTCTCCCAGGCTCCGCCCCCCTGACCATGGATTGCATCACCTTGGCGGCTGTGCAAAACGGCCACGCATCAGTATGTAAAACCTTTATTGCATACATGGCTCGAGCTAAAAGGGTAAACAATTACAGAAAGTGTCAATTAAGAAATGAACAATCCAGACTATGGGTTTGGCGATCGTCTCTATTTTTGAAAGATTATTTTAGTTACGATAGTACAGTTTTTTTAGGGGGGAGAAGGGGGGATTTCCTCGGTTTAGAGCCGACGGCACTCAGTAAATAGTTGGAGAAAGACTTGCTGAGGGGGCGCGTTGGCCTAAAAGGAGATATTTATAGACTTCCAGTCAGGGCATTGTCCTACATTGGGACGGGAAACGCCGCTCGGCCCGGAGAGCGCATGTTGACCTGTGACCTGAGCAGAGGGGGGGGGGCGGTCAGCGGGGCGAGGGAGACTCACAGGAGAAGATGGCATGAACTGCATTTAACAAGAGAACCGTTCATTTAAATCGAGAGGTACGCTACCGTTCAAAAGTTTGGAGTCACTGAGAAAATGTTGTGTTTTCCATGAAAACTCACACTTTTATTAATTAAATGAATACAAGATTAATACAAAATATAGTCCAGACATTGACGAGTTTAGAAATAATGATTTTCATTGTAATTGTATTAATGTCGTTCTTCAAACTTGTCGCTCAAAGGAAGGCCGGTTTTAGAGCTTCTCTCACCAGCATAACTGTTTTCAGCTGCGCTCACATAAAAAGGGTTTCAATGTCAAGGAATAATCTGTTTGTTGAAAATGTTATACATTTTGTTTAACAGGGTTTCATGGGGGTTCTACCCCTCTGCTAGTTTTCTAAGGCAATAACACAATGTACCACTAGAACATGGAGATGAGCCTCTGTAGAGATTTCATTAACTATGTATAGATTGTATTTCTGATTAATTTAATGTCTTTTTCATTGGAGAAAACTGTGCTTTTTTAGCTTTTTTTCCTAAGTGACCCCAAACGTTTGAAGGGTAGTGTAGATTTAGAGGGTTTAATAATATGAGACTCAGATACAAGGAAACACGCAGCTGGTGATGTGTGGGAATCAAAACAATAAGTCACATAAAAAGAAGGAAATAAATGACACGTATATGGATGATGCATTAAGACAGTTATTTGTGTTCTTGTTGATTGTGAGATAGGAGGATGGACACCTCTCTCACGTCTGTCTTGGTCAATGTGAAGGAGGGAGAACAGCTGGTGAGCCGAGAGCAGCCGTCTCCGTTTAGCATAGAGACGGGAGGAAACAAGACGTACGGTAGCTCCTGACGATTTTGGAACATTTCTTTTAGGAATACACTCGTTCAACAGTCATTATCGGCAGATGTTAACACCACCATGTGAGAGGGGGGGGGGGGGGGTGGAAAGTACGAGGTGTGTGTGTGTGTGTGTGTGTGTGTGTGTTCTCACTGGAAGGGAAATGACAAGAGCCAAGATGATGAGCGGCGTGCCGCTACTGTTGACATTCCAAGGAAATGTTCCACCAGTGGACTCTTTTCATTGTGCTCTGGAAAAGCACACAATCCCACAAGTGTCCCAAACGGGTTTAATCCCCGGCTTTGGCGGAACACACGCTACGACTTTCTTTTAGAAGTACGGCGAGCAATATCACGGCGTCGACGCCGCGACTAGGAACTGGCCTCAAGCCCGGTCATCGCTTCACCCATCCATCTGAGTGTCTGAGTCCGTCCCGTGTGGCCAGAACAACAACAACAACAACAACAACAACAACAACGTGCTAATGCACAAAAGAAAGAAAAGCCGATGGAATTTTTTTTTAGGGCTGGATTTTAACTTAACGGGATTAAAGCGGTTCGTGTGTGGATGTGTAACAGCGTGTGGGCCATGTGAGTATTGAGGGTATTTAAGGATGCAGATGCAACACAGGCAAGGAGCACACTGCTCGTTCCTCCGGTGTTTTCTCACCGTGTTTGCGTCCCTTCGGCGGCGGCAGCGGCTGCAGCGACAGCTCCTCCATCTCGTGGGTGACCGCCTCGCTCTGGGGACTGGGCAACAGCAGAGCGGACATCTCGCAATCCCCCTCTGCTCCCAGCGGCCCGTAAGACGCCTGGAGCTCCATGTTGCCTCTGGAGGGGGGGGGGGGGGGGGTTATGGATCAGTTCCCCCTTCGGTTATGTTTCGCTGCTACCTGTGTGGAAACAAGAAGAGAGAAGGAGTTTGAGGGAAGTGTAGTAACAGGGTTCTTACACATTTTGACCAGTAGATTTCCAGGACTTTTTCAATTCAATTCAGTTTATTTGTATAGCCCAGTTTCACAAATTACAAATTTGTCTCAGAGTGCTTTACAATCTGTACACATAGACATCCCTGCCCCAAAACCTCACATCGGACCAGGAAAAACTCCCAAATAACCCTTCAGGGGGAAAAAAAAGGGAAGAAAACTTTTCCATGACTTTTCACCAAATGTCCATGACCAAACTGAAATCTCGGTATAAACATGAACAATTTAGAACATTTTGTGTATTGAGAGCGTACGCCGGCTTATATTTTGAGCATCTTTCTTTAAAAAAAAGTATTAATTATTTCAAACTCGGTGTGATTATAACAAATTTCCATGACTTTTCCCAAACTTTTATGATTCAAGTTTTTTTCATGACTTTTCCAGGCCTGGAAATGACCTTTTTAAAATTCCATGACTTTTCCAGGTTTTCCATGACCGTACGACCCGAGTAACAACGTCATGACAACAACGAAATCCATCATGCTGTCGGTGCGTCCGCTTCACTCGACCGGCGAAAAGCGTCACGGCGGCATTTTCATTCGGTCCATCTGGAAGAGCTCAAGTCCCAAAATCTTTCATTAAAAACGAGAGCCGCTTGGCCATTACGCTGAGTGATGGCTTCGAACCGCCGCTGGAAGAGGAGCCCGGCCAGCGTGACCATGAATGTTCTCTCTGTTCAGACATAATCTGGAGCATGACGTCGTCGTCGAGCGGCGGTTTCAAAACGGGGGGAACGGAAACATTTCGGGGAGCAAAACAAACAGTTTAGTATCCATGGCTTTTAAGTCTGGATGCTATTTATCGCTCCTCGGCAGCATCCACAGGCCCCGCCTCTCCTCAGCCACCGGCCTGAGGTGTTGCTCTTGGCCCAGGAGCCCTGCTGTGTTCCTATTGGCTGCTTTCATTTCCCCCTGGAGGTCCTCAAAGGGCCAAAGACATCAGACGAGGACTGGACTCCCATTGGGTTCTGATGCGACGAGTCCCAAAGCCCACGTTTGATCCTCTCTCGTTATGCTTTGAAAGATTGTACCATAATATATAAAAAATGAGTGCGAGAGACATTTTGTTTCCCATAAGCTTTGTTTTCCTCCGTCTTTTGATTACTGCCGTTTACACTAAACATGGTCGCCCTCAAAGAAGGATTATAATATCTCTGTGGTCATAGAAAGTAAAAACATCACAACTAGATGATCTGCCAAGAAGAGTTTTATATAAATAATTTGCCCTCACAAATAAGTGCATACAATTCCAAACTGGTTATAACTAAAGACCATCTTACAACGGTTCCAACCAGACAGGACTCCAAATAGGGCCAGGAGCATTAAGTTGAGGCGCCCCCTCCCACCTTCCTTCCCCTTAACTCAGACCACACACACACGCACACGCACACGCACACGCACACGCACACACACGCACACACACACACACACACACACACACACACACACACACACACACACACACACACACACACACACACACACACACACACACACACACACACACACACACACACACACACACACACACACGTACGTCTTCAAACTCAAATGTCAAATACACACCTGCAAAGATGTGTGACTCCAATTCGGGCCACACACGATATTACGAGCAGGGTTCTTACACATTTTGACCGATGGATTTCCAGGACTTTAAATCAAATTTCCAGGACCAAACTCAAATCTCGGTATAAACATGAACAATTTAGAAAAGGTTGCGTATTGAGAGCGTAAGCCGGCTTATGTTTTGAGCGTCTTTCTTAAAAAACTTTTTCCAAGCCTGGAAATTACCATTTTTAAATTCCATGACTTTTCCAGGTTTTTCCATGACTTTACACAATAAATAATAATGTGTCTGGAGGAATTATCTCACAGACGGTTTCAGGTGCGACTCCTCGTGTCTTAAGGACGTTGTTGAGTGCCGATTCAGACCAACCAATCGAGACACAGAGTCTCGATGTGAGAGTCCAACACAGTGAAAAGTCTAAAGGATGCTTCCTGAGCCGCGAGGCCTTTAGTCGAGACTTTTCTAGGCCAAAGCCGTTAGAAAGGAGACTCTGCAGGCATCAACTCTGGCCAAGAGGCATCTCTCTCAGGCTTCAAGCAAGGAATCAACCATTCAGATACTGGATTTAGATCTTCTTCCTTCCCTTCGGTTTCTCTAACAAAGGAGATGGAAAGATAACCAGCAGCTGATTTCTAACTGATTTCTGAGATCTAACTGAAGTCACCAACGTTGATGTTTGATGCGGTGGGATCCGAACTGATCCCGGCTTCAGTCACACTTACAGATCTTGAAGAGCGATGTTTGACATTAGTGGGTTCAATCAAAGACGTTTGCAAAGCAGTAAACAAAAGAAGTGCCGATGAATGAATATATACAAATATATGTGAGAGGGCGTCACAACCTCCTAAACAAACATAGGTAAATGTGTTTGCATGCTTGCCTGTACATGGGCGATGGTGTACGAGTCTTGAGGAATGAGACCTTCAGCTGGTCGAGTCACGCTAAGCCATGGTGGACGATATATAACATGTACACTACCGTTCAAAAGTTTAGGGTCACTTAGAAAAAAGAAATAAAAGCACTGTTTTTTCCAATGAAAATGAGAATGAGAAACAGAAATACACTCTATACATAGTTAATGTGGTAAATGACTATTCTCTGTTTTTTAATGAAGTCTCTACAGAGGTGTATAGAGGCTTTTCTAGTGGTACATTGTGTTATTGCCTTAGAAAACTAGCAGAGGGGTAGAACCCCCTTGAAACCCTATTTTTATTTTGTATAACTTTTTATTTTGCATTTTCCACAAACAGATTATTCCTTGACATTGAAACCCTTTTTATGTGAGCGCAGCTGAAAACAGTTATGCTGGTGAGAGAAGATCTAAAACTGGCCTTCCTTTGAGCCACAAGTTTGAAGAACAACATGAATATTTACAATAAAAATCATTATTTCTAACCTTGTCAATGTCTTGACTAGGGATGCACCGATCTGATCGGCGCCGATCGATATCGGCCGATATTGCCATTATCGGTTTTGATCGGCGTTCTCAAAACGGCCGATCAAACCGATCACTCAAACCGATCGATCAGATGACGTCACATCTGCGAGAAATACTATCAGAGACGTTTCAATCTCCGCGCGCCGCAACGGAGACGAAGCGCCGGCGAGTGCCGCAGAGTGAGAGGTCCCCGAGGGGATCCTCCCGCAGCGAGCGGCGCCCCGTCCCCCGAGCTGAACCTCTGGGTCAACTCACCGACACTCACATGTCTGCCCCTACAGACTGATGCTCACATGTCTGCCCCTACAGACTGATGCTCACGGCACACGCATTCGATCAGGAGCGCGCGAGGGTTTTGATAAAGTTAGCCGATAACTTTATCAAAACCCTCGCGCGCTCCTGATCGAATGCTAACTGTTAGCGGAAGGATTTACATGACACAACATCCGGTTTTGCAAAGTTAGCGGAAAGAGCCACGTGAAACAACATCCGTTTTTCAAAATAAGATGTCGACAAATCATACACTAACATATCTGTAATTTCTTTAATATTTGAGGTGCTTTAGATGTGTATTTCCTCATAGTCCTAGGCAATAATGCTACACAATAAATAGAATGCTTCAATCGACATTGTGATCGGTATTATGGGATCGGCAGATACTATTTCAGTGATCGGTGATCGGTGATCGGTATTATCGGTGATCGGCTGACACTGATTTCAGTGATCGGTGATCGGTGATCGGCCCAAAAAACCTGATCGGTGCATCTCTAGTCTTGACTATATTTTGTATTAATCTTGTATTCATTTAATAAATAAAAGTGTGAGTTTTCATGGAAAACACAAAATGTTCTCAGTGACCCCAAACTTTTGAACGGTAGTGTACGCATGTTCAGTCCTGTAATGTCTTCATTCTCTGTAATATATTATAAAAGGAGGGCCAACTACAGGAAAGGGATGTGATATTACACCAACCACTTAATAAATAGTGAGATAATAATGCACACAGTGCCGAACCAGACGCAGCTGTGAAAAGCGGAGAATGAAAACAGATGATAAGTACCATTAAAAGATGCCTGAATAAAACGGTCCGACACTAGCCCATGAAGAGACAATGGGAACTCCTGAGAGCTGCAATAATACAGCATCGCACTGCAGTGAGCGAGAGCCTCAGAATACTAATGGACAGAAGCTTTCAGGACTCTTTGGGAAATGTGCTTAAAATAAATGCATTAGGGTTTTATTGATGTGTCAATTTACTGACACTCAGGGAGGATAATGGACCTGTACTACATATCTATGTATCTATGTATTTGTTCACATCATAAATAGTGCGTTAAAAAGAAAACAGCAATGTTTTTTTGGCTTCTTTTTGGTTTGTTGGGCTGTGATCGGTGGAAGACCGGGATGCGGTCACGCCGTACACCCCGGCACGTTCGCTCCGCTCGGCAACAGCCGACCGACTCATGACTCCGTCACCTCAAGCTCATCACTCGAAATCCAGACTGTTTGCTGAAAGTCTCTACAGCTTCACCCAATCTCCAATCAGTATTTGAACAGCGAGTATCGGTCCAATAGGAGGCCTGCTGCGCACTCAACCAGAAGAGAAAACAAACGGACCGATCCATCTTCATAGCCCCGCAAGAGCTAGAAATACTTCCTTATGGACACCGCCATGATCCAGACTTCAGTTTGGAGGTATTCCTCCTCATCACAGAGGCTTATTGTGGAGCTCAATGCATTGATAGAGTCTCAGGATCAATGGAAAACAAAGAACAGGCTCATATCTGCGCTGGGTTTTTCTTCAGTAGAGGATCAGAGTTCAACATTTGAGTCAACGCTGAGGCACAACAAAGCCAGTGTCTGTCTCTCTCAAAAAACTCTATAAAAGGGCTTGGCTTGAGTCATTTGATGTGCACCTTCTACTGCAGTGTAAACATCCACCTGATTGTTCAAAGAAAAACACATGAGCTCATATGTGGGTGTGGCTTCAGGGTGTAAAACAATACTCAAAGTCTAACCAGTAGTGCATCATTTCTGTCTATGCCATGTAAAAGTGCCTTTGAGTAGCTTGTAAAGTGCATTTATATATATAATTTATATTTAGATTATTACTATTTCACAATCCTTTTTTCAGAAAATCAGTGAATAATCTTTAAGCCACTGAGTGGAACAGATAGATAGTATGCATATCCGTAAGAACCGTGGAGATACTTTCGTCTCTGCAGACTACGAAACGGGTCACCTTTACGACAAAGAGGCTGGGCTGTGTAAAGTACGAGGGCTGCACAATTATTAATAGGATCAACTGCGAAACTGCCATTTAAAATGCTCAGTCTACTCCGGTAACATTGTGCCGCATGGCAAAGTAAGCACTTCCTAAAGTGCTTGATTTGATTATTTTCATTTCATTTTTGGGGAGCCGTCGTGCACTCTGCTAAGTAAGGTCCCGGATGCTGCGGAGAAGAGTGATGCACAATACACTTCTTTGTTTTCGCCGAATTCATTTGTGTGAGGGAGAATCTTATTTTTATGTCTAATTTTGACGCAAATATATGTTAATTAGCGGAAATGTAGCACAACGACAAAGTGAAATGAGTGCTCTGTTGAGTTTAATGTGAGATAGAAACAGGTTTAACTGAACACCGCAGTCTTGGTCCAAGAGCTAATAAATCAAAAAGCATCATGAAGTCTGGTATCTGTAAAAATGTAACGTACCACTGACTATGGAAAAAAGAACATGAGAGGAAACCCTGACAAAGCACATTTTTAAAAGACAATTAGGCCTACCTTCTTAAAAAGGTAAAACTTTTGTCTATAAAATAACATTATGTGTCCTCCATGACTGGGAATCTTCTTAAACAGAATAAATATGACTTGGATTGTTGAAAGTGTTATTATGAACTAACCCGATAAGCCAACTAGCGGCCCGCGGGCCGGATACGGCCCGTTTGAATTTAACTCCGGCCCGCCAGACTGCCTGCAAATCAGTATAGCTTATTCGGCCCACTTGCTACTGAAGTTGAATAGCCCTGCTATAAGCAATTCATTCTGTAATTAAGTGAGAAATGCAAAACAAATGTACCACACACACACACACACACACACGAGAGCCACTCCATGCCAAACTACAGCTCGAGTGGAGCTCTCTGGGCCCTAAATAGACGACGTCTGGGTCCAACAAAAATGTCCTTCTATCCCCCGAGATAAGACAGAAGATGATGTCATCACTGTTCAGCTCTGTTCCCACGGACACACACACGTGCAGTGTCGGCTTTGTGGAGCGAACTGTTTTGTTCTTCTGAAAAAGCAGAACAAAAAAAAGGAGCAATGGCTGGAAGCCAACACACACACACACACACACACACACACACACACACACACACACACACACACACACACACACACACACACACACACACGAGGAGAAGCTACATGGACAAAAACGTCACACCAGTAAGTGCAGCCTGCGATGGGGAGTTATGCAAGTTTGCTGATGTAAAGTAGTTCCTGCAGGAGTATAAACAAATCAAAATGAACCGCCCTGGGGCGGCGTATTGCTTTTATGAGGGCAAGTACAACTCGAGCATGACATTGCTATTAACTCCTGCAACTCAGTACAGTCGATTGACCACAACCACTGCAGAGGGGATGAGAAAACACAAGTCAGATGAGTGGGCACAAATACAGAACTATAGTACTGTTTGAATTTCATTTAATTTGCCACGGTGAGGGACTCGAGTCTGAAGTGATGTGAGAGGACAGTCCTGGAAACTAACATTTGCACCCGGGGACATATTGCTTACATAATTACCTCACCGCCCGACCACGAGCACGGGGCGCGAGTTAATAATAAGATCATAATTCACACGGTTTCAGTGACATGCTTTAACCAGCGCAGGGCCGCCTGTGAGGCCACCGCATCCCGTCTCACACGGACAGAGACCCGTTTGGATTTGCTGCAGGGCCACGCGCACACACGCGCACACACGCGCACATACACACACAGAGCCGACACAGACGCACGCACACACACAAAGACAGACACACACAGACGCACACACCACTTCGCTTAAATCGATCAGGAAGGGTAATAAAGAGAGATCACGTCACAAGCGCCAGACAAGCCAGCGCGCGCGGCGGATGTATGCCAACTAGCGCGCGCTCCTCCTGTTAATGCCGCAGCGTCCAGAGAGCATCCGCGGCTTTACGAGGAAGATGTCTGCAGTAACAAATAAAATACACAAACACCCGGCACACGCAAATAGTCACTTGACAACAAGCGTGAACACGTTTCTTAATAAAGTTATTATCAGCCGACATGGCCGTTTGGCTCCGTTCCCGCGGAGGTGGAGGTGGGTGGGTAGGTGCATTAGAGGCTATAACGACTGCTAGCTAACGTCACTTTAAATCTGACAGGTGAGTGAGTTGCGGACAGTCTCGCCATACCTGTCATAAATGACGACGGGGACGTCTTTCTTCGGGGCTTAAAAACAAAGGAGAGGTGCGACAGCCAACCCCCGTTGAGGTCCACGCGGCCCCGGTGCAGCCTCTCTGCCCAGCCTCCCGTCTGCAATGCGCGGAACAATTCTTCAACAACAACCTCCTCCCGGTTCCGCCGGTTAGCTCACGCTTAGCTCCCGCGGGCTAACGTGCTAAAAACATGACGGCGTCGGCGCGCCGCGGACTGACATCTTACCGAACGGCGAAGATTTGAAGCCCCAGATGTGTGCCGAGCTCACCGCGGAGTATCCATCGGTGTCAGCGGGAGTTGTCTTGTGTGTGTTATTGTTTCTTCTCGTCCCCCTAGCTGTGAGACTGAAGTTTATTTGGCGGAGTAAAATGGCTGCGACTGGTCTAGCCTCGGCTGCGGAGTGACGTAACGACGTCGACGGCAGGGGGGGAAACTACAGCAAGCAGTCACTACAAGTTCTTTTTTTTTTTTAAATAGACACCTGGTATTTCCCTACTATTATAACAAATGTTACTATTGTGTTAGTTTACGGAAATAATGTAAATATACGAGGTAGAGCCAGATCACTCTTCTGCTGACGGACTACTTTCTGAAGGGAAAGCGCTTCAAAGTGCTCTGGAACGGGTGATGTCAATAGTTCAGCACTTCAGGATGAAATCTTTTTTAACATGACGACTTTAGCAAACACTCACAAGTAAATGGTAAAAGTAGGCAAGTAAATGAAAGCAGTTGGTAAAAATACAATTAAGATCCAATATGAAGCACCGGTTTGTGTTTCCATTGAGCAAGAGAACTGTTAATGACACCCACCGGTTATATAGAACAAGAACATATTATTTATATATTTATTAATGCTAATTTAAAAAAAAACACGTATAAATAGAATTCCAGAGTAGTTTACAAAACACTATAAAGAAAATGCATTATTTCAATTCATACTGTACAATAATATAAAAGACATTTCTCTTTTGCTAAGATGTGAATTCAGTCTAAACGTTATACATTAAACGCCATCGTCATCTAACTTTACAATACGAAACTATTCCTGACAGCAGGAAAAATATATTCATAATCATAGGGAATATGCTAAATTAAATTCATGTCTGTTTGGATTTCTGCACCGGAGCGGGGACATCAGCGGCATTGTGCAGAAACTCGTACAGCAACTTAGCGTTGTGCGCATGCCCGAGGATTTCTACTAGCTTGTCCTGACTGAGTTTGCATATATCTGCCAGGTTGTCTGCGTTTTTTACGACAGCCCTGTAGTTCTTTACATTGATCCCAGGCACTTTCAACAGGAAGTCATAAGGCCCGGGGTTGTAGAGTCCCGCCGATTCCGCCACCAGGTCCGACTCGGCTGTAACGGCCTGAGCCGCCGCGGCGTCGGGTTCGAGGCGACCTTGCTTCAGGTCCAAGAAGAGCTCGGCCGTGGCGTGCGGCGAGGGGCACCAGAGGATACGCAGCCGGGGGAAATGCAACGTGAGCAAGGTGAGCTTCGAAGAGACGTCCGTCGACGATATCTCGTGCCGGAAGTCGGATCGAGCCATCAGGGAGAACGGTTTGGCCGGGTCAAACTCGATGAGCAGCACAGGCTTCTTGTAGTACCGGGTCATGGAGAGACACTGGGTGTAGAGGCGCCCGCTCTGCAATGAGCCAATCAGATCGCTGACGCTCTTGCGCTCCACGCAGGTGTCCGGGGTCAGGATGTAGTCGCCCACGTCCAGGGTGACGGGCTCGATGTCCAGCCCGCGGCGGTGCAGCAAGGAGGGCAACTCGCTGCGGAACTCCCGCATGTCCACGATGACTCGCGAGGGCTCCTTGGGCTGCTCCTGGCCGCCTGCTCATCGGAAAGAGGAACAGTTAGTGCGTTTCCATGATCGTATAATACGTATCTTGCTTTAGTCGGACTATGCTATCTTTTGGGGGATCTGCTATTATCCCAGTAATTCGAATCATTGGCTGAAAGCATGTCACCTCCGATATGATAGGTGGCGCTGTTTTCATTACAACTCCAGGGCTCAAGTTTTGAAGACACTGGTTGCTGGCTTAAATCTTACCCAGATACAACGGATACGTTTTTTTTCTGATTGGCTATTGTGTAGCTCATTTCTTTTTTTTTGATTGACTGATAAGTGGCACCTCACAGCAGAACTCCAGGGGAGCGCTTGATTTCTCCACGGTGATGACAGCGGGGCCAGCTCAGCCAGCTCAGTTATTCGAATGCATGTAACCACGGTCAATGAGACACTTATTGGGACTCTCTTTTATAAATACAGGAAACATGAAGACGGACGTGCCTGCTTTGCGGGTGTTGGTGGTGGCATTGGCAGGCTCCAGATTTCTAGCCAGGTCTAGGTTGGTGTCTCCTCGGCCCTCGCGCTCCTCTGGGATGACCATGGTGGCCTTTTCCCTGCAGAGAAAACACATATAAGGAGCATAAGGACAACAAAACGCACAACAATAGATACAGGGTTCATACACAGGTTGACCAAGGGAGTTCCAGGACTTCAAAGACAAATTATGTGAAATCTCAGTGTATACATGAGTAGTTAAAGCAACACTATGTAACAATTGTACCTTAAATAACAGCTTGACAAAAATTGTGCCGCTACAATGACTTTTAATATGTTGATTTGCGCCTCCGTCATTTATTTTTTTTAAACTCAAACTCATAAGAGCCATATGCGTCACCGGAAGAGCCATATATGGCTCGCGAGCCAGAGGTTCACCACACCTGATCTAACGTAACTGGGTATTTACCACACTGAAGTACACGTTAAATACCTGAAGAGGGCGCTACAAGGGAAACACTACATAGTGGGGCTTTAAATGACACTAAATGAATGAGACAATAGTTAATTTAAAGAATAAACATCATTTATATAACATTTATTTATATAACTTATTATTCTTTTAATCAAACTGCTTGGATGAACATATGAATATAACACATTTCAATGACTTTTCTGAAACTTTTGGGATTTCCTTTTTTTTCCAAGGACTTTTTCCTGCCTGGAAATAACCATTTTCGAATTCCATGACTTTTCCAGGTTTTTTCACCCTGTAGATACTCTCAAGGTTGCAGGAGGAGAAGGAAACGTGTACCTGATCAGGTGCTCGAAGGCTTTCTTTTCCTTGGCCAGCGCCGTCAGGTACTTCTGTTCCTCCGTCGATCCTCCGTAGACGAGGAAATACACCCGCAGCGTCTTCCCGGGCCGGCAGGCTTTGTAGATCTCCAGCTGGCGGACAAAACTGACCTCGGCGTCGTACAGCACCACGAACGCGGGCTCCACCTCGTGCAGCACCCGCGTCAGGCTGTGGGGGTCGGTGAGGCCCCTGAGCGGGTGAATGACGGTGAGCGGCTCCTTCAGGACGCCGTAGTAGTCGTCCGACGACAAATCCAGCTTCAGCTGTTCTCCTTCCTCCCCTTCCTCCTCCTCTGGGTCGCCATCATCTCCACTGCTGCCCATCGCCGCCGCCTCGTCCTCTTCTTCATTCCCCATCATCTGGGTCAGGGTCAAGGACGGCCTTTTTTTGCCCTTTGCGGCCTTTTTCTTGCGAGCGGGCTCCTTTCCCTTGGCTCCGTGCCTCGGCCAGCCGTGGCCCTTCCTGTGCAACTCGAGGCCCATGGCGGCGGCCGCGTCCGCGTCCCGCTTGCCGACCGTGCGGATGTAGAGTCGGTTGAGCATCCAGACGGAGCCGTGCCGGATGTACTGCTGGAGCTGGGCGCACGTCCTGTCGTCGCTGGCACAGATCAGCACTCGACCTGGAGGACACAGGCACGTCAGGCAGCGAGGCGGATGATTTAAAACATTATTTCAGTTATTATTTTGTGCGATCAAATTACAAAAAAAAGTCTTATTCTAGATTTGTTCTACTAGCTGTTGTTAAATATTTTTGCCTTTCCTAAAACTTAACGTTAAGGCGAATGTGTGTGTTTGTGTGTCCTTTTTTTAACGAATAGTGAATCCTCATCATCATCATCATCATCATCATCCTCATCATCATCATCATCATCATCATATGGTGGATATTGGGACTCACACAAGTATACGTTCAGGTGTTACAACTGAATCATATATGTGGATATATTCTGTTGAATTGTGATCTCTTTATTTCACATTACTTTCCCCTCCTGTGTCCTTACTGTAAAGCCTGAACGCAGCCATCATTCATATTATTTTTATTTATTTATCTGAGCTACAAGAAGAAAGCTGTATTCATATTCCAGTATTTATTTATTTTTCAAAATTCAGGGAGATTTAGTTTGCCTTCACTTTGTATACTGCAAGTGTGACTTGAGTATGATGAAGTCTACCACGCAGTAAACCAAATCTAAATTCAAAATTGGATACAAATTGGAGATTAAATGCTTTTTCTATGTGCGTGTAGCTTGAGGACACAAAACCACCTTTTAGAAACTAAAAATCTATTTTTTAATGAGACTCTGTGTCTATAGTTCATTATAACATTACAATCAATAGAATAGAGACACAAGGACTCTCACAGCTCTGACCTGGTTCATGCTGAGAGCTCTCGTTCTCCTTCTCGATCTCCTGCAGCACCTCAGTCAGAGCCTCCCACTTGGGGCTCTTTTCCAGCACCAGTTCCCGCTTCACCTCTGAAACACACACACACACACACACACACACACACACACACACACACACATATACACTCAGCCTCGAGTCATTCCCACCAGCAGGTCCCGTTGTGGATATCTACTCTGAAGAACTCGGCCATTACCTAAGGCAGAGGACAACTTTGGCTTCTCTGGTTCCGCCCCCACTTTGAGTTTCTTCTTGCTCTCCGGGATGCGGTACACTCGACCCCGGGCGTTCATAAACATGGAGGTACTGGAGTCGAGGAACAACCACCCTGATGGTCACAACACCAGGTGCATGCAATCAGACACGGATATAAAAAGAGGATTCATCCCGAGTACTTCCGAGATAAGTTCATAGTTTACCGGAATTGGATCCGAAGTTCTTTTGGCTGGTGCGCAGCGACTCGAGCAGATTCAGGAAGGTGACGCAGTCGTACTGCGTGAGGTAGAGCAGGAGAACCCTCAGCACCTTCAGGTCCTGGACCAGGGCCTTGGTCTTCGCTCCCAGCTGGTGCCACAAGGGGTCCAGGTAGTGGCGGATGGTCTGGGTGGGAGGAAGGAAAACCCACTTTAAAAAACAATGAAATCCACTACAAAAGGCGTGTTGTTAAGTCTCATTTAGTCCGAGCAGTACTCAGGTTTCCTGTTATTTGTATTGATTGTTTCCAAGTGAATCTGGCACAACTACAACATTTTGGGTCCTTTTTTTAAATAATAGCATTTAATGCATGTTGAGGAGGCTCATCTTAACATTGACACCCATTCATAAAAACGACATTTTGGAAAACTTTTACGCTTGTTACCTTCGCATTCTGAGAATGCGGAAGGTAATGTTTTGATCGCTGTGTATTTATTTATTTATTTATTTGTATGTGTGTTATTCGCATAACTCAAAAAGTATTCAATCGAATTGCATGAAATTTGGTGGGATGATTGCTTATTATCCGGGGACCATTTGATTAGATTTTGGGATCGATCGGTCAAAGGTCAAGGTCATGAAAAGGTACCAACAAAAGTGTCTGCGGCGAAGCTATGCGCTCTACCGAATCCCCGTTCTAGTTTTTTTCTTGTTTTCATTACAATGGGCCAAACAGAAGCAGCTCTTTTCATTAGCGACCGACCTTTTCGAAGGCGTTGCCCAGCGTGTTCTCCACCGAGAGGTCCTCCGCCTCCAGAGTGGGGTTGTAGCGTTTCAGCTCCTTCAGACAGGCGCTCATGATATCCAGGATGGCGCTCTGGATGGCCCTCATCGCAGGCGTCAGTGACACCTGGAGCTCCACCACCTCCGGCTTGTGCTTGTCCAGCGCTGCATTTACCGACGCTTGAAACCTGTTTAGTGAAGCAGGTTAAGAAAGTACAAAGGTAAAAGCAAGATGAGGGAAGGATGCAGTTGTTTATTTAATTACATGTGCACCTTTCCTGCCATGACATGTCTAAATGGCTGCAGGGGAAAAGCTGCATTATGCTCCGTCCTGGGTCCCCTCCTCTTCTCTCTGTACACCAATTCTCTCGGCTCTGTCATTCGTTCGCATGGCTTCTCCTACCACAGCTATGCCGATGACACCCAACTGATCTTCTCGTTCCCACCGTCCGAAACACAGGCGGCGGCGCGAATCTCTGCCTGTCTGACCGACATCTCTCAGTGGATGTCTGCACACCACCTGAAGATCAACCCTGACAAGACCGAGCTCCTGTTCCTACCAGGGAAAGGTTCCCCCACTCACGACCTGACCACCACCTTCAACAGCTCCGTGTTGGCCCCTACCCTGACTGCCAGGAGCCTCGGGGTGACGCTAGACAGTCAACTCTCCCTGACGGCCAACATCGCTGCGACATCGCGTTCCTGTAGGTACATGCTGCACAACATCTGGAGAATACGACCTCTTCTTACCCAGAAGGCAGCGCAGGTTCTGGTCCAGGCTCTGGTCACTTCTCGCCTCGACTACTGCAACTCTCTTCTGGCTGCTCTACCTGCTAAGGCCATCCGGCCTCTGCAGCTCATCCAGAATGCAGCAGCTCGACTGGTCTTCAGCCTCCCGAAATTCACCCACACCACTCCGCTCCTCTTCTCTTCACTGGCTACCGGTGGCGGCCCGCATCCGCTTCAAAACATTGGTTTTGGCGTACCGTGCTCTGAACGGATCGGGCCCGTCTACATCCGGATGTGGTCACACCGTACACCCGCACGTTCGCTCCGCTCGGCAACAGCCAACCGAGCTAATCACTCTACATCAGACTGTTTGCTGTCCTGCTCCTCAGTGGTGGAACCAGCTCCCCACTGACATCAGGACAGCAGGAAGTCTCTACATCTTCCACCGAAAACTGAAAACGCACCTTTTCCGACTATATCTGGATTAAACACAGACTTGCACTTTAGTAGCACTTGAATGGCTCTTATTATGGTACTTTTGTAGTTTGACTATGATGAGGAAATGTTACTTTCTGTATTCTTGTTGTTCTTAGTTTGTACTCTAGGTTGAAATGCACTTATTGTAAGTCGCTTTGGATAAAAGCGTCTGCTAAATGACATGTAATGTCATGTAATGTAATGTTGGGTCATACCTGGGCCAAAGGTAGAGCTTCTTGACAAAGAGGTTTCTCATAACGCGCTCCACCTGGCAGAAGCCGGAGGAGAAGGACGTGGCCTTGTCGGTGAAGGCCTTTATGAAGCCCGTTTTATTCTTCTGTCTGAAGAGACGGAGGATGAAGGCCTCCTGACACGACTCAATGATTTTATGAGCCCGATACACCAGGATGCCTGAGGGGGGAGTATGGAAAGACAGTCTGGGTTATTGTTCGAAACTGAAGATGTAATGCAGAGCAACAGCCACAATAAATACTACACTTAATGCAAGTTGTTGATGTAAATGGATTTATTGTTTATTAACCTTTATAGCTCACGTTAAATGCTGGTTTCAAAATGTATTTAAGCCAATCTGTACATGTCTTTACATATCATTTACAAGTATATTC
Organism: Liparis tanakae; assembly: GCA_036178185.1. Classification (NCBI taxonomy): domain Eukaryota; kingdom Metazoa; phylum Chordata; class Actinopteri; order Perciformes; family Liparidae; genus Liparis; species Liparis tanakae. The sequence goes on along the minus strand of CM070105.1, from coordinate 2,997,883 downwards.
ACATTTACAACCAAGGAGTTCACTTTTCGATAATAAATAATAAATATCTATATTAATAATAGCTCAAAATAATTGAAGATAGCGCCGGATTTGTTCTGGTAGTAAATTCAGAAAAAATATTAAACTTGTTTCTCTTGTTAGTCCCCTAATTAAAAGATCTGTCAATCAAAATTGTGAGTGACAGTTATCAATCCTGCATTAACGCCATTAAAAAAATGTATAGTAGTAAACAGGGATATACAAATGTGTAATAACTTGTATGACATCAAAAGGATGCAAACACAAAGTACACTAACAGCTCGCAAAGCGTGAAAATCAAAACATGGCTCTTTTTTTTTTCCGGGCGGTGGTCTGACCCGATATGAGATGAGCAGGGACGCGGTCGGTGAGGAAGTCGACCACCAGGATCCTGCTGGTGACGAACAGCACCCCTCCCTCTGTGTAGACGCCATAGCGCTCGGTGCTGTTGACGTCGCTGGTCACCGTCCGGGGCAGGTGGGTCACGCCATCCGCTCGCAGCTGCTCCGTGAAGTACTCCTTGGGAAGAGAAAGAAATCAAGAAAGAGTTTGGTTAAAGCTGCTGCAAGTACATCAGGGTTCATACACATGCTGACCAATGGATTTCCAGGACTTTAAAACATATTTCCATGACCAAATATTTTGTGAAATCTCAGTGTATACATGAGTAATTACTCATGAGTAATTACTCATGTATATACCTTAAATGGCACAAATAAATGAGAGACACTAGTTTGATTCAAAGAATACATATTTATATGAATGTTTATTCTTTCAATCAAACTGTGTAAATGAACACGGGTTTTCCAACTTTTGGAAAAAAATAATTTTCAAGGACTTTTCCAGGCCTGGAAATAAACATGTTTAAAAGGCCTGGAAATAAACATGTTTAAAAGCCATGACTTTATATATATATATATATATATATATATATATATATATATATATATATATATATATATATATATATATATATATATATAGAAGTCATGGCTTTTAAATATGTTTATTATATATATATAAATAAATATATTGTAGGTGACTTTTTTGTTGTCTCCACACTACATCCACGTTGTTTGATGACGCATCAAAGCTTTTAAAACTACGGTCTTTTGATTGTTCTGACCACAAATCTAAATAATAATAACAAACATTTTAAGAAAAAAGGTCCTCTGAATAATTCAGTGATCGGGCCCTAATAATAGTAATAACAACTTTACATTGTCATTATATATAATATGGTTAAAGCCATTCATAAACCAACTTCCTTTTTTTTTTTTACTTGTGTGCTCTGCTGAGCTTTGAGCCTGTTCCATGATTCTGTTCCATAATTCTTGTTCCATAATTCTGTTCCATGACTGTTCCATGAGCATGTTCATAATGATGTTCCATGAGCCTGCTCCTTCGACGTGTCCCATCAAAGATGTTTTATTGCGAAGATCACCACATCGCATGTTCTCCGTGTCTCACTCCAATCTCATAAACGCCGGCCGGCTTCGGATCTACTCCCGTGGATGACCTATTTTGATTTAAAAACGGCGAATTTCACCGAAAGGTGACACGTTTGCAGGTATGTTTAAACAGTAACGTGAAGGTGCAAGTGTATATATGTAACCCCCTCGAGTCACGGTGTATTTACAGCCTGTGACGCCTTCGTAAAGAGGCTCGTGAGCGTTCTTCACCTGTTCAGGTGTGGTCGTGTTGAGCAGGAGGACCAGGCTGCCTTGCTCCGAGTAAACCCGCATGAACTGCAGCAGGATGCGGTCTATCCCCATCCCCTCCGCCGCTACCAGCAGCCCGTCGCCTTCAAACAGGCTCAGGAACATCTCGGTCTCGAAGTCGAGTAGCGGCCCCGCCATGTTTATAAAAAACACGCTTATAGCTTATAAAAGTGAGCTCAAAGCGACCAAAAATCGTTTGTCTGCCGCCCGCAACCCGCCATTAGAAACTGTTATGAAGTTGCATTACTGGTCACGTGACATTTATAAACAAACGAGACCGAGAGCATGGAATTTAGAAAAACAGCGCCGCTTACCGGCGTGGAGGAGTGATGGCAGATAAACCAGTGCTTTAAATCCTGCCTGTTGTTGATGGTGACGCTGATGGTTTATTACATATTTAATTAAAGCAAAAGTGTATTTCGTGCGTGTGTATATTACATATTAAGTATAAGTATACTTTTCTATATTTACACAACAGTAAAGTTTGCATTCAAGTAAGATAATTCACTTCAAGTGTAATCATTAAAAATACAATAAGTCAATAATGTAATGCAAACAAGCAAACATTGCTATTTACAAAATACTAACATAAGATCAATCTATTATAACATGCAACAGTAAATGGGAAAACATGTGAACGGGGGTCCAGTCACTTGAGTAAAGAATAAGACATATCCACAAACATATGTCCAACACATTTAGTAACCATTTAAAGCATTTCAACTGATTTGAAATATAGGCTAATCCAAAGTGTCTATATTTGGCAAATTGAACCTGTGATGAAATGTTTTGCATTTTTTATTTGCGTAGTTTATTGTATTTAAAATTAGCAAATCAGTTCGACTTTAATGAAAACACAGATTTAGCTTTGTTATCGATATTTTAGTAGTCATTAGTCACAATTACACTGTCATGCAATTAAAGGCACGTCTGTAAAGATGGACTACAGGCAGGGATCGCAACCAGTGTTTACAAACCTGTAGCTCTTGCCTCCTGCAGTACTCCAGTCTGCCGCTAGCTGGAGACAAAGACTGTGAGTGTGTAGTTTTACATGCAGCACGCTTATACTTATTTTTCTCTTTTTTAGATGAAACGCTATACACGTTCAATTCGAGACAGTATTGTGTCTGATATATGCTGACCCAACAGGGCGGTGTTGTTTCGTGTCACCAAAGAGTTTTAGCACACTGGTTCTCAAGGTGCCGTGAAGGAAGTGGCTCTCTGCTTCCCACGGAGAGGAGGGTTTTCCGGTGAAAGTTTCCTTTGTGATTCGGAGGTGGCGGTGGATCATCCCCACAGACACCACACACGCGCACACGCGGCGACCATGAAAAGTAAGCTGGACTACATAGTACATGGATAACGTCACGACATGAGCTAACGTTAGCCTGGTAGCTAACCGCTGGTTCGTGGTGACGCTCGCGCTCATGCTAACAGTAGCTAGCTAGCTTAGCTAACTTGGTGTGTCTGACTGTCTGCATTCCACGGGGATGCAGAGGAGAGATGTTGTAATGTAGCCGGACCCAACAATAAGGACATTAGTATGTATGTGTAACCTGTCACGCTCGTTATGTCGTCTGCGTGTCATTTTAAATGGTAACGTCACTTTAACTCTGGTTTAGACTGTCCAGGTGAACTCAGACAGAGACGAGCTACCAGTAGCTTCGCTAGCCGCTCTGTGTGTTGGACATGTGACGGTTGTAGTGACATCTGTGGAAAGGCCTCCCGCAACGTGGATTCGTCTATCGCCCATTATCAGGAACGTTACGCATTTTATACTTTCACCCAATTTACTCCACAAGGGCCTTTTTTTGCACATTGCCCTAATTACCATAATATAGGACATTATGTGTGCAGGGAAAGAGGTCAGATATCAGCTATTCTCTATAAATTATTTTCTTCTTTAACAGATCCTTTCAAAGCTCCGTCCTGCTGAAATGGGAAAACAGCCCTTCATGATTCAGTAATACAGGTAGGCAACACGCCGAGTTCCCATGCAGGGGTGGAGTGATAACATCCTTTACCTTTTTAGATGTTGCTAACTGCAATGGTGTGGGAGTTATTGGTGGGAGTTTTCGGGGTCTGTCAGAACACGTGTCTCTGTGTTTACCTATGAAATTGTTACACATACCTGAAAAGCTAGTGGGGACAGGTAGAAAGGAATGTGCAGTGTACCGAAAGGCCCCGACACGGTGCACAGACAGTGCATGTTTGAACAGCAGTGTGACTCAGTTGTGCACTGAACATATCTTTACTAAACAACATTAACGTGCAACACAAAACTAGTGCAGATATGTGACAGCCATCACGTTGCATTAGTGGCAACAATGAGCCTGCTCTTCACTGCAAGTGTTTTAAAACCCGGGTTGCAGGCTTAATACGAACATTCTTAATTCATGCTCAATGTTGAGCTTTTATTTTGAAGGGCAGCAGCCCAAAAGGCGATCTCCCGGAAGTAGGATGTGGCGAGTCACCAATAATCACCTGTCACCTGTTACGGCGTAACGTAAACATTTACACTAAAGTGCAGGCAATTGATTACGCCATGTATTTATTAATGACTTGGTTACCTTCGCATTCGAGAATGCGGAAGGTAATGTTTTGATCGCCGTGTATTTATTTGTATGCGTGTTATTCGCATAACTCAAAAAGTATTAAACCGAATCGCATGAAATTTGGTGGGATGATTGGTTATTAGGCGGGGACCATTTGATTCGGTCAAAGGTCAAGGTCATGAAGGGTACCAAAAGTCCCTGCCGCGAAGGTATTCGCTCTACAGAGTACCCATTTTAGTTTTATATGTGAAGTTCTTTTTAAAGGACTTGAAATAAATACAATCTTAATTCCCCGTGGCCGTGTGCCCCACTGTTTCAGAACCACTGCCCTGCAGTCCAATACAAATGATCTCAAATGTGACACAACTTGCAGACATCCTGAGGCCAGCAGCATCAAGTGTGCATTTAGTGCGTCATGCGTGCCGCTATTCCGACGTGTGTGCGGCGGTCGATTGCGGGAGAGAACAGAGACATCTCGCACAACGCTGCCTCATTGTTTTCGGGCAGCAACGGCAGAATCCCCTTCAGAACCGCATGACTTGAAAACACATATTTGCAGAGAGAGCTCGACACACACAACCCAGCTGCAAGCCTGCCTTTGTAAATAACAATGAGCAATGTGCCGCCCAAGCGACTGGGTCTGCTCTGTACATGGGCGTGATTATAAACAGGAAGATAACCAGTAACACCGGGCTTATTCCAGTAAATCTGACATCTGTTTCATTAAGTAGATCATGTTTACCTTTTCTTTCTCTTGACTTGAGTCAGTCTGAACAGTAAGCCTCCTTTTAACTTTGAACTCGACCTCAGTTGTCCCCAATGAGGAACTCGGTTGTCTCGTAGATGCAACAGAGACCACACAGACACAAACATGCACATTTAGTATATAGCTTCCTTTTATTGAAAAACTTCCGATTGTTACACGGTTTAAATGTATGGAAATCACAGGTTGTTAAGAAGTAAATGAAGGAAAAACAATCTTTAAAAGAGAGTTCTGCCTTTCTAAAGCTGCGGCCACAGCAACAGTTGTAAAAGCTCATAAATGCAAATTCTTCCCTGATGGCTAATTTAATCAGAGTACTCTGTTTAATAAGGCCGCTGACCTTTTTCCTCCTGACTATTCTCAGGCCAGACAGGTTTGTGTTTGGCCTTAGTTTCCCTTCATGCTTAACCAGTTTGTATTACCAGGGGTCGTACACTCATGCAAAACCTGGCCTGGAAAAGTCCTGACATTTTTTTCTTAAAAGTCATCGAAATGTGATTTATTCAAATGTGCTTTTACGCTGATTTCTAAATGATGAATATTCTTTTTAATGAAAGACGCTCATAATATAAGCCGGCATTCGCTTTCTTACACTGCAAGTGAACGGCACCGTAACTGAAAAGACATAAATGTTTATTCTTTTAATCTAAACTATTGTCTCTCGTTCATGTGTGTCATTTAAGATTACAGTGTATGCTTTGGAATTCTCATTGTTAGTTTAAACACTAAATGTTCTCACTTTTCCATGTATACATTGAGATTTCCAAAAATATTTGGTCATGGAAACTCTCTCTCTCTTTATACACACACATATATATATATATATATATATATATATATATATATATATATATATATATATATATATATATATATGTATGGAATAATGTTAAGTTAATGTTGTTAGCCACACCTTTGCTATCCTGTGATCCTATTCTGAGATATTATGCAAAACCCATATTTAGTTATTTGAATCTGTTTGACACGTAGCTTGATCGGTGGCTTTTTAGAAACACTCGAACATTTGTATTGCCTTGAACGTCAGTTTATGAATGATTTTGCAGCCACGCCAGAAGGTAATATTGGAAGGTATCATTAATTGGGATAATCATATGTATGGAGGCCATTGTGTCCCTTGCAGACGGAGTAGCCTGAGCAAAACTAAATGTAAATAAGTTTGCTGAAAGCATGTATTGCGTTGGAAGGGGTCCTGTTTCAAAGCTATTTATTTTTAGATTTGGATCTTTTAGATTGATGTAGGCCACAGAGGAACATTCATATTATTTAGACTGGACTTGATCCCCGAATGACGTGATTACAAGAAGAGGGATAACCAGAGTCTGTCCTCACTCCTGGTCTACGATGCGCTGCCAAGGATCCTCTACGGCTTTGTTTATGGCAGTGGTTTTGTTAATTCCCTTCTATATTTTGGTCTTGATATAATTATGAAATTTGCTGCTGTGTGGCGATCAACGTTGAAACTTTCTCTTGACTTGAGTTAGTCAGAACAGCAAAGCCCCATTTTAACTCTCAACAGAGACCACACGGACACAAACATGCAGCTCTGAGATTACGTGGTTACACGGTTTAAATGTATGGAAATCGCAGGTTAAGAAGCAAAAACAATCCATAAACAAGAGTTCTGCGTTTCTAAAGCAGCGGCCGCAGCAACAGTTGTAAAAGCTCAAAAATGCAAATTGATGTGTGATTTCATCCCGAGTCTACAGCGCTGCAGGGAAAGCGAGGTGCTCGGCGTGCCGGGCCCGAGCTCACAGACGTGTTGCAGCCTGTAATTTGCCCCAAGGATCATTTATCTTTTATTATTTGTATTTCATTTCAAGACATTGGAAATTACACCCACGGGCGTGTTTCATAAATGTTATCACATTCCACTTTATTCCTCCACACGGCGACTCGAGCAAAAAGTCAAAAAATCTATGGCTCAATTTTTGAGATGCATCCATGTATTTATAATTTTATATGCCTGTGAAATGAAAGACACGAGGAAAAGACCACAGGACGTCTGTAAAACAGTTGAGTGGGATGCTGTGAAGACTTTATGTTTATTTAGCCTCAACGACACACTTTAGCCAGCAGCTTACGGGCTGTGAGATCATAAGCTGCTTACCTGTCGGATAATTAAATGTCAACTCAACGTCAGTACTCGAATTTTCTACGTCTTGAGTCCCCAAAGCACCCTCAGTAAATATTGAATAAATGAACAAAACAAAATGTATTTCATTGTTTATTTTTTGACAGAACCAATGAAGTATTACTGTTTGCACCTTTAAAAAAAAAAAAGAATAATTCCAGTCCATTTTTGTCAGTTGTTGTCTTCATATCTCACTTAATGTCTTGTATTTTTGCTACAGGTCTCCGTCACCCTGGCAGCGCTACGCCCACAGAAAGGGGAGGAGCTAAGTCCCGGTAGCATGGAAGTGTCCGCGGCGCCGGTCTTGGTCCCGAGCCCTCGGAGCGAGGCGGTGACCACGGAGCTTCAGGAGCTGTCCCTCCAGCCTGGACCCATCCCCTGGCCTCTGCAGGAGAGGAAGAATGGTGAGCCTGTGGGGCGCATGCACACGGTCTGCATTTGGGGTTTTTCGATGGATTGGTCGTCCCCATCTTCTTGCCTTTAAAAAAAAAAAAAAATTGGAGCAGAATAGCTCAAGCACTTCTGTCAAGCTTTGCAATGACCAAACAAATAGTGCCATCGCACTTTCATCGCACCGTATAAGTGCTATATAGCGTTCTGGCATGCAAAATGTTGTCCCTTTTATCCATTCACTCACCATCTTTACTGTTAGTCAAAGAAATAATGAGAAGATGAATTCATGTCATACTTAAAGATGTTCTTCTGGCTTTTGGACTAGTTTCTGTCTGAGCTGCAGCTTCGTGATTACTTTACGTCTCATCCTTCTCAGTGGTGGCTTATGGCCAACATGTTCTCCTTTGAGCTTGACCTAGAGCTAAGGGGTTCTCATCCTAGAGCTGAGGGTTCTTCCTTTAGAGCTGAGGGTTCTTAGTTTAGAGCTGAGGGTTCTTAGTTTAGAGATGAGGGTTCTTCCTTTAGAGCTGAGGGTTCTTCCTTTAGAGCTGAGGGTTCTTCCTTTAGAGCTGAGGGTTCTTCCTTTAGAGCTGAGGGTTCTTAGTTTAGAGATGAGGGTTCTTCCTTAGAGCTGAGGGTTCTTCCTCTAAAACTGAGGGTTCTTAGTTTAGAGATGAGGGTTCTTAGTTTAGAGATGAGGGTTCTTCCTTAGAGCTGAGGGTTCTTCCTCTAAAACTGAGGGTTCTTCCTTTAGAGCTGAGGGTTCTTCCTCTAGAACTGAGGGTTCTTCCTTTAGAGCTGAGGGTTCTTCCTTTAGAGCTGAGGGTTCTTCCTTTAGAGCTGAGGGTTCTTCCTTTAGAGCTGAGGGTTCTTCCTTTAGAGATGAGGGTTCTTCCTCTAAAACTGAGGGTTCTTCCTTTAGAGCTGAGGGTTCCTCCTCTAGAACTGAGGGTTCTTCCTTTAGAGCTGAGGGGTCTTCCTTTAGAGCTGAGGGTTCTTCCTTTAGAGCTGAGGGTTCTTCCTCTAGAGCTGAGGGTTCTTCCTCTAGAGCTGAGGGTTCTTCCTCTAGAGATGAGGGTTCTTCCTCTAGAGATGAGGGTTCTTCCTTAGAGCTTAGTGTTCTTCCTTAGAGCTGAGGGTTCTTCCTCTAGAACTGAGGGTTCTTCCTTTAGAGATGAGGGTTCTTAGTTTAGAGATGAGGGTTCTTAGTTTAAAGATGATGGTTCTTAGTTTAGAGCTGAGGGTTCTTCCTTAGAGCTGAGGGTTCTTCCTTAGAGATGAGGGTTCTTCCTTTAGAGATGAGGGTTCTTCCTTTAGAGATGAGGGTTCTTAGTTTAGAGATAAGGGTTCTTAGTTTAGAGCTGAGGGTTCTTCCTTAGAGCTGAGGGTTCTTCCTTAGAGATGAGGGTTCTTCCTTAGAGATGAGGGTTCTTCCTTAGAGATGAGGGTTCTTCCTTAGAGATGAGGGTTCTTAGTTTAGAGCTGAGGGTTCTTCCTTAGAGATGAGGGTTCTTAGTTTAGAGCTGAGGGTTCTTCCTTAGAGATGAGGGTTCTTCCTTTAGAGCTGAGGGTTCTTCCTTAGAGATGAGGGTTCTTCCTTAGAGATGAGGGTTCTTCCTTAGAGATGAGGGTTCTTAGTTTAGAGATGAGGGTTCTTAGTTTAGAGATGAGGGTTCTTACTTAGAGATGAGGGTTCTTAGTTTAGAGATGAGGGTTCTTCCTTAGAGATGAGGGTTCTTCCTTAGAGATGAGGGTTCTTGATGAAAAGCTGCCCTTGTGGATAGAGTGGAGACGTGAGTCTAGTCTTGATAAGCTGAGCTGAATATCCTTTATCTGCTATAGCAGAGTCACATTTGAATATTCATGGTGATGAAATGATAATAGTTTGAGTCATGCGGCTGTGACTATTTAAGATCACGATGGGGCAACATTAGGAGACCTCACTTTGAGTTCTGAGATCTTACGGTGGGGATGTTTCACAATTGTTTCACTGGGCAGTCCATGGCTTGCAGATGTAAATAGTTCTCTTTTTATATCCATGAAACCTGTTTCAAAGATGTTTCCTGTTGTCGTTTCCGAAAAACATCCCACAACTCGGTTGGTAAAGATAGAAACTCTGTCGGTGGACTTGGTGCCGCTGCGTTAGGACCACATGACCTCAAACAGCATCTCTCTCACCAGCCGAGTCAAAAATACTCCGATTCAAGCCCAAACTAAGGCGCATGTGCATGCATATCCAAGCGGTTCCACATGGACGTGAACTAGGTCAATAAAACAAAGCTTCCCAACGTTACCGGCACACACACACACACACACACACACACACACACACACACACACACCTTGCTTTATCAGAATAGTCGGCACATTGTCCATTGTGCCGCGCTGGGCGTTGGCCACGCGGCTTTGTCGAGTTCCAGTGTGTCGGAGGGGAACATTGGACCGGGTTGGACCAGTAGATGATTGACCACCTTTAATGGGACCCACCAGTGGCAGCGAGTAATGCACAACAACACACACAGTACCAACCGACCACGACAAAACACGCCAGCTTCACCGCACGCCACGCTGGGATGGATGCAAACGTGCACGACTTCAGTAATTTAACACCGTCTCAAGCGATGTTTACATCGTAGCCAACAAGTCGCCGTGTTCCTGTGGCTGCTCGTCACAGGAACACGTTTACCTCAGAGGAGACGCACAAAGGACTCTCCCCACGCCGCCTCGGGCCACCGCTCCCCGGCTGAAACAACCCCGGCTCTTGTTGGCCTGCGCATTTCATTCTGCTGGCAAAAAAAGCCGACGTGTCGCTGCAGGCACCGCCGCAGCTAACGTTACACGCCGACGCTTTCGGAGCGCCGGCGTGACGCGTCGCAGCGTGTTTATCTCCACGGCGATACAAGAGGACGAAGAGCTCGGCGAGCGGAGCTCATCTGAGCCGTGTCTCTCACACCGGGGTCTGCAGTGAGTTTACTCACAACGGTCCTTCGGCGAGTGCGGGGAGATGTGTTGATAAACACGTGTGTGTGTGTGTGTGTGTGGTTGTATATGTTTTTCAGCGTGAGGTCCACTGTGTGTGTGTGTGTGTGTGTGTGGTTGTATATGTTTTTCAGCGTGAGGTCCACAGTGTGTGTGTGTGTGTGTGTGTGTGGTTGTATATGTTTTTCAGCGTGAGGTCCACAGTGTGTGTGTGTGTGTGTGTGTGTGTGGTTGTATATGTTTTTCAGCGTGAGGTCCACAGTGTGTGTGTGTGTGTGTGTGTGTGTGTGTGTGTGTGTGTGTGTGTGTGTGGTTGTATATGTTTTTCAGCGTGAGGTCCACAGTGTGTGTGTGTGTGTGTGTGGTTGTATATGTTTTTTAGCGTGAGGTCCACAGTGTGTGTGTGTGTGTGTGTGTGTGTGTGTGTGTGTGTGTGTGTGTGTGTGTGTGTGTGTGTGTGTGTGTGTGTGTGTGTGTGTGTGTGTGTGTGTGTGTGTGTGTGTGTGTGTGTGTGTGTGTGTGTGTGTGTGTGTCTGTTTTGATTCAATTCATTACAGCCTGACATCCCAGAGAACGGCCTGAGAGGCATCGTCGTTACCCGCCATGTGTTCCCCTCGCCTCTGCAGTAAATCTCAGTGGGCCGCGGCGCTCCGTGCTGTGTTAATGCGACTCGGATCACTTGAAACTTGGAGGCCAGGGAGTGGGAGTGTGTGGGCCGCAGCAGGAGGAGGAACGAGGAAGAAGAGGGGAGGGGGAGGTGGCGTCTGAAATGGCAGTATTGCGTAACTTCTCCCAGAGAGAGCAGAAGGAAAGCGGGGGGGGGGGGGACGCAAAGCGAGGGAGACGGGAGCGCGTCGCTGCCGGATGGGAGGCTCGGCACCAGCTGCTTTAGTTGAGCTCTGTTTCCATTTCTACTTTATAACTGGCAGAATAGTTCCCAAAAGTTATTCTGTTGTTGTTGTTGTTGTTTCTGAAGTACATGTGAGCGAAACAGAGGTGTGGAGACGGATCGCTCGTGGACCTTTGGGTGGACCTTGTTGTTCCTTAAAGGGGCGGACACACGGACCTGCTCACGCCCTCTCCGTCGGGGCGTGCACACACTTGTAGACACACACACACACACACACAACGGGAATGTGAGGCACTACCTGTGGAGTACCAGCTGCCGGTGAGAGGAGAGCGTGTCGAAGTCGGCTTTTCTCTTGCCGGACTTGTCTTCTGCCACCGCCGCTGTTTTTTTTTCCTTCTTCTCCTTCTTCTTCTTCTTCTTCCCCTCACACACTAGTCATTGTGCTTGTTTTGGGAATATGAACCTTTAATCTTTGCCGGGAGGGTGAAGCCTCTCCTCAGCATGGTGCAGAGGAAAATGACTATCACGACAGGTAAAGTGTGTGTGTGTGTGTGTGTGAGAGTGTGAAAAGTGATAATGAAAGTTACCTGTGAAGTGTGCCTTAAGCTGAGCTTATCTTACTGCGTGTGGTGTGTGAGCGCATGTGGCGGTGCATGTAGGGTGACACTGCGCCTCAAGACTTGGCGTGCTGTTCTTGTTTGTGTGCTCCGCGTCGATGTTACTAACTTTTAAACATTCTTTTCCGCAATCTGATTACTCTCAACCGAATGTCATGGGATATTGGAAACTTCAAACTTCACAGTTCTCTAGGTGTAGATTTTAACAACAGCAATAAGACATTTCTATTTAAAAAAAAAGGATTAACTGCAAATGTCATCAATGTTGTAGAGGCTGTTCCCCGTCAGTCACTTTTTTAAATGCCTGTTAGTCACAAATCCACCAAACGCCATGCAGTGTGTACATCACAGGGTTGGTACGGTCATGGAAAACCTGGAAAAGTCTTGGAAGAAAAACTTAAATCATAAAAGTTTTGGAAGTCATGGAAATATGTTATGATCACATGTTGAGTTTGAAATCATTAATATATGTTTTTTTAAAGAAAGACGCTCAAAATATAAGCCGGCGTACGCTCTCAATACACAAAATGTTCTATATTTGTCATGTTTTTACCGAGATTTCAGTTTGTTCGTGGACATTTGGTTTAAAGTCATGAAATAGTCATGGAAATCCATCGGTCAGAATGTGTAAGAACCCTGCCATCAGTACATGCAGCTCTCAGGGTTTCACCTCAGAGGGTCCCCAGAACAAAGGGGACCAGGCGGGGCCGCGGGGTCAAATATGCGGGGAGCGCTCCAGAGCCGACGAGGGTGGAGGAGGAGGTGGAGGAGGGGTGTGGTCGTTGATGAATTTGTCTTCTCTCAGAAAGGGAAACTCCCCGCGGCCTGACTGCAGGACCCAGACGGGGCCGGAGCGTCTGGCTTAAGCTGCGGGAGGAGGAGGAGGAGGAGGAGGAGGAGGAGGAGGAGGAGGAGAAGGAGGCGGGAACACAGCGCCCGTTAGTCACGGGCTGCGCTCCAGATCCAAGAGCAAATGACCTGCTCACTGCAGTCAGGACGGATTGTCCCCGATCCCGTCACGCAGCCGACTGCTACAGAGGCTGCAGAGTGGATTGTAAGTGATAAATGCAACGGGACAGTTTGTGTGCTGCGTGCAGGGACGTTTAATCACGAGCCACTGCGGCGGGAGACTCTGCAGGTTTCTGTTTCAAGCAGCTGACGTAGTCGGCTGGTTCACAGACTTCTGCACCAACGCAGCGAAACGGGCGAATCCTAGGAGTTGTGTTCTTTAGCCTGTGGCCTGAATTTGGTCAAACCTGCAGACTCGTGTGTTGCAGAAACACACAGGCGAGTTCGTAATGAGCCGGGCCTGACTCTGAATACGAGATCCCGGCTCTGATGGTTACCGACCGGACCTGTTAACTGAGAGTGGTGTGGCTAAAGGGTGGTGTCGAGGAGCCGGTTGACTTCAGGACGTGTCTGATTACATCATGCAGACTTAAAAAGATAAGGATCACGTCCTTCTTCGTCCCCACCCTTGCGTAATGGATGGGCCCTGGCTTCCCCTGCCCTGTTCCACTCGTATTCAGTTTGCCATCCGAAATATAAAAAAACACACAAAAGAAATCTGAACCCACAGAGATTTGTTATGCCGGGCAGTACTTAAGATGCAATATAGCAAGATATTCAAGCCGGCCGAGGCGATCCTCGTCCGGCAGTGATTCAGGGAGGTTATGTAACCGATTGGGAGGCGGCCAACTGCACTCTGTCAGGCTGAGAGTAGGAGGAGAAGAAAGAGATGGAGAGACTGATAGATAGAAAGGAAGAGCAGGAAAGAGAACCATGAAATGTTAAGAGAGTGGAGAGAACAGAGAAATGACACCATATAGAAGGTACGTAGGTGAGGTGTGTTCCAGCCTCACGCAAACATAATCCAGCTGCATGTCTCCTCACCGATTTAGATAATCTCAGATAATCCCAAACCACACAAACGGCTGTAATGGCAGCAGCGTGTATTTGACCCGTGGTATTTTTAGTTTGAGTACAGTGCACGTCGCCGAAAGAATCAAAGCGTGTATTCTATCATCTTTGAATGTCTGCATATTAAACTGCTTCTCAAATCTCAGCTCTGTGGTGACGCTGCCGGCCTGAAGCCAAACACGCCGCAGGTTTGGGTGAATGTAAACAACTCTCAGACTCATAAACATCCACGCAACATATTTATGCAACTGAGGCTTAATTCTAAGTAAATGTGTCCAGCACTGCACACGCACACCCACAGAATACGAATGACTCACCAGTGCATATGGACACACACACACACACGCACACGCACACGCACACAGACACAGACAGACTCAGTCCAGAGTCCTGGACATGCACTCAAAGGCTCTGGTATCCTTCCTTATTTCACAGTGTGCACCGGCAGACTCTCAATCTTCTGATTTGTGATCCGGGAACTCGCCGGTCGATAAGGAGGAGCGAGCGAGCGCCACAACCAGCCTCACATCTGTAGCCCCGAGCTAAAGAATTTCACTTTATCAGCATCGTAGGTCTGCTAGTAGCAACAGGAGCAACAAGCCCACTCACGTAGCTCAGTCATCTCTAAAGACGCACACAAGCACACACACTTAACGCGTGCGGCGTGCGCCCACAGATATCTCACTGCATACATTTCTACGTGTGTATATAATGCCTGTATACACATTTTTAGTTTCACTGTGGGGTTTGAACCCAGCTGCATCACGGACACGGATATGCACGAACATAATCGATGTTTAGTGGAGATTCACGCAGCCGGCACGCTAACCACATGATGTTTCAAAATCCCAGCAGTCGTCAATTTTTAATGAAAAGTGAATTAGAGTTGTTTACAGGCTTTTTGCTTGGAGGCCAACTTAACCCGACATGATCCACTTCCAACCGTCTGCTTGGAAAATGTAAGAGAGAGTTTCACGCAGTTAAAAGTTCCTCCTGCCGCAGGTCTGAGCCCGGTGCTGCAGGGACGCTGTCCAGCGCACGCCAACGGAAGACCTGCGTCCTCCAGCCGGTTTTACTTTGCGCCTCGTCTCCGTCTCGACATCGCCTGCTTCTGAATAATGGAACGGACGGGCACCCGCTCGCTCCGAGCGAGACGCTCTTACCGTTAGCCGGCGAATGACCACGCGGAGGGGCGCCGGACGCCGAGTGTGAAACTCTGTGTCGAGGCGGGAAGCGCTGCGGTGCGCTCGTCTTTCAAGTCGTACTTTAATTCTAGGGTTAGCCAACTTTAAGATCACAGCGGTTTGTGCTCGCACCGAGATGCTCGTGTTCACCGAGGTGTTTTGAACATGTGCCGAGTCTTTTTTTTTATTTTTAGCTTCAGTAATGTGGCGGTGGGTGTTAAAGAACAAGCCAACGTCCATGTCGTGGGTCTTCATGGGGGTCACTGGAGAGGAGACGTCGTCAGGCTGATGCATCGATAAGTGAAAGTCATTTTGTTATTGGCAATAAACCAGCGCCACACGCACGTTTAGGCACAAAGGTGTGTGCAGTACTTTAAGGAGAGTCCCGTACGCGAGGTGAAGCTAGTCGTTCCTTTATTTGTCCTTTCTCTCCGTTGCGGTCGTAGCCTTTTTTTCATCTGCCCAGGAGTCTGTTGTTATTGGACTGAAAGTGGTGTTTCCTCTCTATGTGGGGCAGGAGGTCAGGGGGGGGGTTGTTCCAATAAAAAATATGTTCAGATGTGCGAGTTATGCAACAGTCTGTGGAAAGCCGTCATCATCCCCCCCCCCCCCCCCCCTCCATTCAGTGCTTTCTGGTTTTACAAGGAAGGTTTACGTTACCAGATGCTAACAGCTGCCAGCCGGTCTATGCCTCTCCTCTCATTTAACACTTGGGCTCCTTTTAGATGCTTCTCTCCTTCAACAGTGTACAATTAGACCATAGTTGGACTACTTTTAATTGACGAGGTGTGACACGGTGAGGAGGAGGAGGGGGGGGGGGGTTAGGGTCGACAAAGAAGCTTTGACCACGCAGAGGGCGCTCTGTGACTTTGCACAACAACTTTTAACGATATTCGTATGGCTTTCATTTCCCATGGTGCTCTGGGTGTTGTATCTGGTTGTGCAGAGGGCTCGGTTGTTGCTTTGTGAAACCTCATAGTCCCGGTTTATTTTGCCCCCTCCTGAAGAGGTTGGCATAGATGCTGCAATAGCATCGTTTGTACCAGAACCGGAGAGTCTTGTTGTCCTGTTGAAGGCTTCTCTTTGTGAAGAAGATGCTTTTGCTCTTCTACCGAGTAAGACATGTATTCATTGGATGGTTGATCGAAAGCCTTCCCAAGTGTTTGCCCAAATAAACAGTTTCCAAAGCATCTGTCGGTCAAGTTGCCACTGCATGGCCAACAGCAGTGCAGGTTTGTGCCCAGGTGAACGTTCCTTCCACAACGTACTGTCGTGGTTAAAGAAAAGCTCCATTGCAACACAGAACACCGTCCTTGAAGCAGCTTAGGGATTATACATCTGATATCCAGAAGGACTTGTACAATTGCTTCAGCTGTAAACACATGCGGCGTTGTCTTACACGTTTCTTTCTTTCTCTCCCTATAATTACACACATGGCCGCCATGCAGAAACCAGTCTCCTTGGTGTGAGCCCCTTGCTTCAGATGTTATTGACCACATTCCTTCAGGCTCCATCTCTGTGCAGTTCAGTGGATCCACTCTTAAGAAATGTCAGTGTTGAATCACGTGGCAAATGCAAACATTGCATGTACATTCCAGGGAAGACTGGGGATCTGAAAAGTAAAGGAAAAAACAACATCTTCTGCTTTCCCCTGCTGGATTGTTAACGGTCTGATCTGACCCCTGGTAGACCGGCACGTGGCCCGGTTGTTTCAGGTCATGTTTGGTTAGTTTCAGTCTGACACATCCTTCATCCGTCTAACTCCAAAGGTCAATACCCAGGATATCCTATGAAGTCTAAATATTATATGGGATTACTGCTGGGTGTTTTACCACTATGCTACTGGACAGATAACCAAACCATGCCTTTCCCAACACTGTAGTTTGGGTATTATAAATAAGTATGGTCAAAGGACTCATGCCTAAGATTCAACCTTGGATACACTTTATTATAAAGGCTACTGAAACATGTTGGTCTCCTGAGTGAGGGGAGTTCTTTCAAAGCTGATGTGGAACACAAACTCTCTTTAGACCTTTGGGTCAGCTCATGAAGTTCTTTCATTCATTGACTTATCAGTGGTAACCCTTCCTTTAGCAAGCAAACACAATATCAGCTTTGTAAGTGGTATCAGGTTTTGATCATTAGACACATTAGTTTGTTGGTCAGTAACATAATAAAGGGAATAAAAAGTTGATTCGATACCAGCCCCGTTCTGCTGGAATGGAATGAGATTTTACTTTGAACTGAACAGTGACATCAATATGCATCTTTAAAAAAACAAGTTCCGTTATCTACTTTAAGTAGGTTGGAGTATGACAAAAGCCACGGAGGTGGCAAGAGATATTTAATCACAGTCGTCCACAGCTATGACTAGACGAGGAGGTCTGAGGGCAACATGCATCTGGATGGTGTTCATCCAGATGCATGTTGTTGGGTTCCAGGGCCAATCATGGACGGACGCCGTTTGATTCCCGAAGTTCATATCGTGGGCGCCGTCATGTGTAGTTCACCTGAAACGGATGCAGAGCGACCCGCTCAGTGGATAGCAGGTCCGTCTTTGCATTGGTTCGATTTCCGTCCCAGTCGATGTGTCCTTGAGCGAGACACTTAACCCTGACTTGCTCCCTTCGTGATTGTATATCGCTTTGCGTCAGCGAAATGAAATGCATATGTAATGAAACCGGCTGGCCTGGTGCGTTCGGCAGAGGTTTGTTGGAAACTGCTAATTGTTGTGGGAAGGTTAATGGAATGTGGCGGGGTAATTGTTGTGGGGTAATTGTTGTGGGCAGGTCCTGCTGAAGGACATGCCGTGCCACGAGGGTCATTATGTTCCACACCAAGGGTAGGAAATAGAAAAACATTTGGGCTGCAGGCACTTTTTCCTCTCAACTTCAGCCATTTTTTTTTTCTTTTTGAACACCAGTTGAAGGTCATATTTTGCAGCCGATTGGCGATTTGATTTTGCAGCTAGTGTTTAGGATTCAACAGTTTGCCGTGGACATTCAGACGTACACCCCTTGGCTCTTGCATGCATGTTACTCTGCTGTCTTGATTTCCATCTGCGACGGTTGTAAAGTCTCAATATCATCAGAAGTCATTTTACAAGAAAACCAGCAATGTCTTTGATGTGGTCCGGGTTACACTGACCGTCTGGAAGCTGTCCATTCACTTCCACACGCACAGGAAGTCACTTTCTGCAAGACATTCAAACGGTAATCGTATCCTGCCTGCTTGCCCAATACTCAGTGTTTTACTTTTTTGTTTCATAACCAGAAATGTTTTTCAGCGACGGATGAAGAAAGACCCAGATAAAGATGTCCAAGGTCACATAGCCTCACTGGAATGTTCCCAAAGCCAGAACTATGACAGCTAATTCCTCTTGCTTAACCGCTCAGTGCAGCGGTCCTCACCAGAATACTTAATACAAGCAGCATGCTTGCTATGAGAACATTTTAAGATTTTCTGTCATACTTAATAATTCATACGCGTTGTTCTGCTTCTAGCCGTGCCAGCAGCTTTATAGATTCCTATGTTGGTTCACCACTTTGGTTCAGACTGAGATAATCCAACAATGGTGCCAAGAGGGCGACTGAACATGCTCAGCGTCAGCAAGTTGCAACTTTATTTGCCAGCGTGTTTTCAAGTGTTAGCATTTAACTCAAAGACCAGCTGTGTGCCGCCTCAGAGCCGCAAACACGACTGTAGGCTCTAATAGCTCCTCCAATGGGTCCTTGATACTTAGTCCTCTCATAGGCCCTTGATACTTAGTCCTCTCATAGGTCCTTGATACTTAGTCCTCCAATGGGTCCTTGATACTTAGTCCTCTCATAGGCCCTTGATACTTAGTCCTCTCATAGGTCCTTGATACTTAGTCCTCTCATGGGTCCTTGATACTTAGTCCTCTCATAGGCCCTTGATACTTAGTCCTCTCATAGGCCCTTGATACTTAGTCCTCTCATGGGTCCTTGATACTTAGTCCTCCAATGGGTCCTTGATAATTAGTCCTCTCATAGGTCCTTGATACTTAGTCCCCTCATAGGTCCTTGATACTTAGTCCTCTCATAGGTCCTTGATACTTAGTCCTCCAATGGGTCCTTGATACTTAGTCCTCTCATAGGCCCTTGATACTTAGTCCTCTCATAGGTCCTTGATACTTAGTCCTCTCATGGGTCCTTGATACTTAGTCCTCTCATAGGCCCTTGATACTTAGTCCTCTCATAGGCCCTTGATACTTAGTCCTCTCATGGGTCCTTGATACTTAGTCCTCCAATGGGTCCTTGATAATTAGTCCTCTCATAGGTCCTTGATACTTAGTCCCCTCATAGGTCCTTGATACTTAGTCCTCTCATAGGTCCTTGATACTTAGTCCTCTCATAGGTCCTTGATACTTAGTCCTCTCATGGGTCCTTGATACTTAGTCCTCTCATAGGCCCTTGATACTTAGTCCTCTAATGGGTCCTTGATACTTAGTCCTCTAATGGGTCCTTGATACTTAGTCCTCTCATAGGCCCTTGATACTTAGTCCTCTCATAGGCCCTTGATACTTAGTCCTCTCATAGGCCCTTGATACTTAGTCCTCTCATGGGTCCTTGATACTTAGTCCTCCAATGGGTCCTTGATAATTAGTCCTCTCATAGGTCCTTGATACTTAGTCCTCTAATGGGTCCTTGATACTTAGTCCTCTCATAGGCCCTTGATACTTAGTCCTCTCATAGGCCCTTGATACTTAGTCCTCTAATGGGTCCTTGATACTTAGTCCTCTCATAGGCCCTTGATACTTAGTCCTCTCATAGGTCCTTGATACTTAGTCCTCTCATGGGTCCTTGATACTTAGTCCTCTCATAGGCCCTTGATACTTAGTCCTCTCATAGGCCCTTGATACTTAGTCCTCTCATAGGCCCTTGATACTTAGTCCTCTCATGGGTCCTTGATACTTAGTCCTCCAATGGGTCCTTGATAATTAGTCCTCTCATAGGCCCTTGATACTTAGTCCTCTCATAGGTCCTTGATACTTAGTCCTCCAATGGGTCCTTGATACTTAGTCCTCTCATAGGCCCTTGATACTTAGTCCTCTCATAGGTCCTTGATACTTAGTCCTCTCATGGGTCCTTGATACTTAGTCCTCTCATAGGCCCTTGATACTTAGTCCTCTCATAGGCCCTTGATACTTAGTCCTCTCATGGGTCCTTGATACTTAGTCCTCCAATGGGTCCTTGATAATTAGTCCTCTCATAGGTCCTTGATACTTAGTCCCCTCATAGGTCCTTGATACTTAGTCCTCTCATAGGTCCTTGATACTTAGTCCTCCAATGGGTCCTTGATACTTAGTCCTCTCATAGGCCCTTGATACTTAGTCCTCTCATAGGTCCTTGATACTTAGTCCTCTCATGGGTCCTTGATACTTAGTCCTCTCATAGGCCCTTGATACTTAGTCCTCTCATAGGCCCTTGATACTTAGTCCTCTCATGGGTCCTTGATACTTAGTCCTCCAATGGGTCCTTGATAATTAGTCCTCTCATAGGTCCTTGATACTTAGTCCCCTCATAGGTCCTTGATACTTAGTCCTCTCATAGGTCCTTGATACTTAGTCCTCTCATAGGTCCTTGATACTTAGTCCTCTCATGGGTCCTTGATACTTAGTCCTCTCATAGGCCCTTGATACTTAGTCCTCTAATGGGTCCTTGATACTTAGTCCTCTAATGGGTCCTTGATACTTAGTCCTCTCATAGGCCCTTGATACTTAGTCCTCTCATAGGCCCTTGATACTTAGTCCTCTCATAGGCCCTTGATACTTAGTCCTCTCATGGGTCCTTGATACTTAGTCCTCCAATGGGTCCTTGATAATTAGTCCTCTCATAGGTCCTTGATACTTAGTCCTCTAATGGGTCCTTGATACTTAGTCCTCTCATAGGCCCTTGATACTTAGTCCTCTCATAGGCCCTTGATACTTAGTCCTCTCATGGGTCCTTGATACTTAGTCCTCCAATGGGTCCTTGATAATTAGTCCTCTCATAGGTCCTTGATACTTAGTCCTCTCATAGGTCCTTGATACTTAGTCCTCTCATAGGTCCTTGATACTTAGTCCTCTCATAGGTCCTTGATACTTAGTCCTCTCATAGGTCCTTGATACTTAGTCCTCTCATGGGTCCTTGATACTTAGTCCTCTCATAGGCCCTTGATACTCAGTCCTCTCATAGACCCTTGATACTTAGTCCTCTAATGGGTCCTTGATACTTAGTCCTCTAATGGGTCCTTGATACTTAGTCCTCTCATAGGCCCTTGATACTCAGTCCTCTCATAGGCCCTTGATACTCAGTCCTCTCATAGACCCTTGATACTTAGTCCTCTCATAGTTCCTTAATCCTCCAATAGTTCCTAGTTACTTCATCCTCTAATAGTTCCTAGTTCCTTCGTCCTCTAATAGTTCCTAGTTCCTTCATCCTCTCATATGTCCTAGTTCCTTCATCCTCCAATAGTTCCTAGTTCGTTCATCCTATAATAGTTCCTAGTTCCTTCATCCTCTAAAAGGTCCTTGATACTTAGTCCTCTAATAGTTCCTCGTTACTTTATCCTCTTATAGGTCCTAGTTCCCTAATCCTCTAATAGTTCCTAGTTCTTTCATCCTCTCATAGGTCCTAGCTCCTTAATTCTCTAATAGTTGCTAGTTCCTTCATCCTCTAATAGTTCCTAGTTCCTTCGTCCTCTAATAGGTCCTTGATACTTACTCCTCCATCCTCACATAGTACTAGTTTCAGTGTGGTCCGGCCATGGGAAAGTCCAGAACGGTAGTTCCCACACACTCTGACCTCCAAGCCCTGAAACCATCCGACCTGCAGACTGCTGCCTCACTGTGTTGGTCAAGGTTACAATTACCACACAACAGAGAACGTGCACGTTCCTGCTAAGCTGTAAATTGTCGTCTTCTCCTGATGTTTATGT
This sequence comes from Liparis tanakae, assembly GCA_036178185.1. Lineage (NCBI taxonomy): Eukaryota > Metazoa > Chordata > Actinopteri > Perciformes > Liparidae > Liparis > Liparis tanakae. Next base: position 2,975,792 of record CM070105.1, on the reverse strand, counting down.
CGCCACGGGAATCCGTGTGTATTTTTTGTCATGTGGAAAACTCAAATTGAATCCAAAAAAATTCTGAGGTCAAGAATTGCACTCGCGGGAAAACCAGATTCGACCCGGGGATGAAAACAAACACGCATGTTTGACATGTGTGGTGTCAGTTGACGATGTGTCGCATGTGCGTGTTGCCGGGATCATCTCAACCCACGAAGGCGACATCCTAATCCCGTGTGTTGTCATCTGTTTCCTCCCAGACTGTGAATCATAACGCAGGTGGACTTTAATCACACACTCGTAACTGACAGTTACCGTAGACATCAGCCTCGTTTGTTTACGGTGTCTTGTGTCCTTGCGTGTTCTGTACATTAGATATTCACACTCGGGCCTTTGTTTTATTAATACGTTGACTCCTCTCTGTGCTGAATGCATAGTGACATGAAGCAACGCGTCCTCTTCAGCCACGCCTCATAAAACTTTGATTCAGTCCGGGGGAAACGCGGCTTTAAAAGTTTGCGCGCGTGTGTGTGTTTATTTGCGGGCAGGGATTCGTGTGCCTCCAAGTAACCTTACCCTGCGAGTGCACAGGTGATACCAAGCTGAATATAGCCCCTTTTTGGCCAGCTGGCCTTGCTATTTAAAACAGAGCGAGGGGCCGCGCGCGCGGGGGGGGGGGGGGGGGGGGGGGGGTTCTCATACCGTCTCCAAACGTTTTTTTTCATGCCGTCTGAATGAGATGCCTCTCCCCAAGGGCAGACTGTTGAAAAAACATTTCTGGAATTGCAGCGCTGATTGGGTATCAATCATTCACTCTAAATGTGTGTGTGTGTGTGTGTGTGTGTGATTCATCCCGCTATCAAATTTACCGAGTATCCGATGACAAAGGTTGATTCTGTAGGATGAGGTCATCACGTTTTCCAGTGTACGAGGCGTGTTTGTGGATTTAACGAGTCGGTCTGTGTCGTCTACAACGGGATCAGAACAGATTCTCTCCTTCGCAGCGTTGTGTATGTATGTATGTATGTATGTATGTATGTGTGTGTGTGTGTGTGTGTGTGTGTGTGTGTGTATGTGTGTGTGACAGGGAGGAGTTAGCATGTGGCACCCCCCCTCCCCCCAATCTGTAACAGTGAATGAATGGCAACAGCTGAGCAGGAGAACTTTATCGGCAGTGTGTGTGTGTGTGTGTGTGTGTGTGTGTGTGTGTGTGTGTGTGTGTGTGTGTGTGAGAGAGAGAGAAATAGAGAGAGAGTATCAGGAGGAGCTGCAACCAAAGCATTGCTCACTGCCGTCCTCTCTTCCTCCGCCACTCGCCTCTCTTTCTCTTCAGTTTCCTCGCCCTCCGCTCCCATATTTTTTTCGTCCGCAACCCGCCTCGTGGATTTCCGTCTCCGGGAAACCTGTCGGCTTGTCGTGACTCGTCGGTTCTTTCGCTGCAGGAGGAGGAGGAGAGAGAGAGAGAGAGAGAGAAAGAGGGAGGAAGACGGGAAAGAGAGAGAGAGAGAGAGAGAGAGAGAGAGAATCTGAGACGGACCAATCGATTGGTCTGATACCGAGGAGCGAGGCATTTGAGAGAGGAGAGGAGCGGCGGTCGCAGCATTTTTCCATCACGTTTGGGCTCGAGAGGACATTTTCTTTGGCTCGCTCGGGTCATCTGAAGCATTTGATTCGCGTCCTTCCCTTAGAAGGAGAGGAGAGACAATCAAGGAGACAGCTGTTGCAGTTTGGACACACAAGGACGCTTCTTTCCTTCCTTCTTTAGCCAGAAACGGTGAACATTCGGGGACTTGGCAGGAGGACCGCCGCATACGGATGAGAAACTCGATGTTTACAAAATAATCCGTCTCCACTCTGAATGATAATGCTGGACAACCATTGCCTGTCCTTTGAGCCCTCCCCCCCGGGCTCTCCTCCAATGGGAGACGACATGGACAAGGCAGGACTGATGATGGAGCACGGCAGACTCGTCTATTACAGCCTGAAAGAAGGTGGGCGATCCGGACCTGCACATAGTCAGTAGAGACGCACCGTATTTTAAATTCTTATTATGTAATCTACAGGTTCATATCAGGACTTCACGGTTTCACATAAGTAGCTAACGGGGCTTTCTCTGAAGTTAAGCGTGGGCCGTGTGGGAAGGAAGTAGACGTGGTTATCTGGTGTGTTGCATTAAGGAACGTGTCGGACCGTGTGACGTTAAAGTCACGTCCCACATCGCTTCAGTCTGAAAGGTGCCCTGCGGATCTCGATGTTTACTCCCCCAAATCTTTGTGTGAGACCTGAAGAACCTGATGCATCGCACCGCTCTTCCGCAAAGCCTTTTACATTGTGTTTAAAAAAAATGTTGGAAACTCTATTGTGCGCTCATTTCACACGCCGGCAGTCTGCTGACTCGTTGGTGCGTTTCTTGGCACGTTGCCTCCACGTGTCTGAAGTTCAGAGGAATAGTGTGACGCCGTCGGAGGGAGGGCGTACGACCTTCACCGAACAATACAGGGACTCGTAAAAGCGTTGCTCTAAGCTATGCTCCAGCTAGCCGCTCATATTTGTGTTGCTTTTTAAATATATAAATACTTTCTCAGGGTTCGTACGGTCATGGAAAACCTGGAAAAGTCATGGAATTTTTAAAATAGTCATTTCCAGGCCTGGAAAAGTCATGGAAAAAAACTTAAATCATAAAAGTTTTGGAAAAGTCATGGAAATGTTCATTTACGCCGAGTTTGAAATAATGTATATGTTTTTTAAAGAAAGACGCTCAAAATATAAGCCGGCGTACGCGCTCAATACGCACAATTTTCCAAAGAAAATTATGTTTATACCGAGATTTCAGTTTGGTCATGGAAATTTGGTTTAAAGTCATGGAAATCCATTGGTCAACATGTGTAAGAACCCTGCTTTCTGCTTTTATCTTTACAGTTTTAGCACTAGTTTTGTATTTTTCCGATGCATCACGGTGTGACACTCACCGCGTTTTTGGATTTCAATGTGATTTGGACATATCTGAAATGTGTAAGAACGAGAGGAAAACAACCACCGTCCGACCTTCAGAGACCGAAACGTATTGTTCCTCTTTGAAAGGGAAAGCTTGAGGCAGCCATCGCTGGAGGAATGTCTAAGACGAGCCCGATGGAGCTTCATTTTGAGTAGTTAGCCGTCAGCCAACGTAACCAGCAGCCAGTCGGAGATGGAACACGACATTCCTACGAGGCCAGAAGCACCGACATGGAGCGCCATTAAAGACGGCGGGGCACGGCAGCCGGGATTATTCACCGTGCTTTTTGCTGAACTTCTTTTTCCTTAATATTTAAAATGAGGTGTGTGTGTGTGTGTGTGCGTGCGTGTGACTCTAGACTTGTGTGGTTCCCTGGTGTGTGTGTGACTGGCCCTTGACTTGTGTGTGTGTGTGTGTCCCTACACTTGTGCGGTTCCCTGTGTGTTTGTGTGTGACTGGCCCTTGACTTGTGTGTTTGTGTGTGTGTGTGTGTGTGTGTCCCTACACTTGTGTGGTTCCCTGTGTGTTTGTGTGTGACTGGCCCTTGACTTGTGTGTGACTCTAGACTCGTGTGGTTCCCTGGTGTGTGTGTGTGTGATTGTCCCTTGACTCGTGTGGTTCCCTGTGTGTGTGCGTGTGTGTGTGTGTGACTGGCCCTTGACTCGTGTGGTTCCCTGTGTGTGTGCGTGTGTGTGTGTGTGACTGGCCCTTGACTCGTGTGGTTCCCGTGTGTGTGTGTGTGTGTCCCTACACTTGTGTGGTTCCCTGTGTGTTTGTGTGTGACTGGCCCTTGACTCGTGTGTGTGTGTGTGTGTGTGTGTGTGTGTCCCTACACTTGTGTGGTTCCCTGTGTGTTTGTGTGTGACTGGCCCTTGACTCGTGTGTGTGTGTGTGTGTGTGTGTGTGTGTGTGTGTGTGTGTGTGTGTGTCTCATGTGGTTCCTTCCCTCCAGCCTTTCCGTTCCCTCTGATGTGTGTAACATTCTCCTCGGTGTTCGTCGCTCTGCTCTGACAGACGGAGAACGTTGACGCGCTCTCCGGCGCCGATAACCCAGCGGGGGGGAAAGTTGCCGCGGAGTGACTCGTGTTCGTCAGCCGCGTGGCGTGCGTTCCCGCCCTCCTGCCCGCTGGTTCCCCCGGTGAGGGACGACTTGTCTCGACCCTCTATCGACACCTCTCACCTCCGATATAACTCTTGGATTCCTCGTTCACATCGAGTGTTCCCGGTGGACGGTCATGATGTGATCTGTGACGCCTTTCCTTAACTTCCTTGTAGGTCTGGAAACTTCTATCGCTTTATTGTCTCACTGTTCAAACAACTAGCGCAGCTTGTTGCTCTCTCTGTAGAGTGTGGGGATGAGTGTCGTCATTGTATCGGTTCTGTTCCTTATTGATGCTCTTTATTGGTTCTTTGTGGTTTATTCTGTGAGCTCCTTTCTCTCCTAAGAGTCTAAAGAGCGCTTATTATTTCTTTGAAGGATTACATTGCCGACTATTTCTGGCCTCCATATTAGTTCATCGGGTCCTTTGCGTGTATGTTTTTCAGCAATACTTTAGTCGTTACTACACTGTCTTCATGATTCGGGCCACTGTTTCACGGCGTGAGGCGTCGCTGAGACTTCATGGCTGAAGCTTTCTCATTTTCATAGTTTTTGTACAAACTGTCTAAACAATTCATTTCAGTTGATAAACCGGTGGCGCCCGCCACGTCGAGCCGCCGTCTTCCCCCTGGACCAAACGACTCCACAGCTTCCAGTTCACCTCCTGCCAGAGAGGAAGAATAAAGAGAGGGAGTCTGGAGAGAGATAAATAAGTTAACTGGAGTGTCCCGTCAGTGTGAAAGAACAGCAGCAGTGGGAGATGTGAGATGTGAGTGAAAGTGTAAGATTCTCTTTCCCAGAATAAACCTCTTCCCTTGAAGTGCCGAGTGGCTCGGCATCTCATCCTCAACTCTGCCATGCGTGTGTGTGTCTGTGTGTGTGTCTGTTTGTGTGTGTTTTGTGTGCGGGTTCAGGCGACACGTCGGTCTCCTCTGCGTTTGGCGCTGTGGGGGGAAAACATCTCTCAGCTTGCCGGTGCAACGCGTACTTGAACTCACTCGGCTGTGTTCAGGTCTCTGAGTTTACACCTCCGACATGTTTTTGCTTGCAGAGGGGAGTTTATAACCTCGAGTCCCTCCCAGGATGAGCGCGCACTCTTGGAAATACAAGCGAGCGGGAGCCGGGAGCCGAGCTCGGCAGCGCCGCTGCAGAGCCGAAGGATGACGTTCGGTTCTCTGACGGTGAACCGGCAGCGGTTCTCTCCAGGCCCGGAACGTTCATCACACTAACGCAGGACGGCTAGGATGATGTCACTAAGTACAGAGGGAACAGGGAACAGGGAACAGGTGTCTTTTGTGTAGCAGTCACAGACATTGCGGAGCCCCACTTGTGTGTTCCACTTCACACACTTTACCCCTTCATCAGGACAGCTGGTACACATGAAACCAGAGTCTCTGGTATGGGGCGGGTCAGGTCAGCCTCAATAACTGTAAATGCACACAGAGACTCTCAAATGCAAAAACTTTTTTTATTTTTTATTATTATTATTATTTACAGTCTTTTATGTAACTTTGTGTCATGTGCTACTGCTGCTGTCTTGGCCGGGACGCTCTTGTAAAGAAGATTTTTTTTTATCTTAATGAGGCATTTCCTGGTTGAATTAATTTAATTCAATAAAAAAACACAGATTCACAAATGCGCAGAGAACAATTCACAAATATATTTGGTTTACAAATACACCCAGACGGATTTACAAATAAATTGGACTCGCACATGCACGCATGAATACATTACGTTTGTTTGTTTGTGCGTCGCTATTCGCTACTCATTCGGGTTTCTGGGACTCTCCTCCTGCCGTGGGCGATTCACAGATGCGTCTTTTTTCAACATAAACTGGAGCTAAACTGAATGTCTGTAAACTATATATATCAAAGTCATTCCAGCCGCTGACTCTCTCAAAGTCTGTAGACTTAAAACCAATATGAACAATGAGGGCCACACACTTATTTTCAGTGGGAGAAGCCCAGCGGGGGTATATCATCGGTGACCTATCGACCCCAGGAAGAGCATCGCCCCAGCAGCGAGTCGTCCTCCTCCACGTTGTTGTCGTGGGTGTGTTTGCCGTTGCGACCGACCGGAGGGTCACTTCCCTAAAGTCTCTCAGTGCTGCAGTAAACGGGGGTCAGCTGCAGCTGTCCAAATATAATTGTTGTTTTTAAATAAATATATGTATGGGCATATCGCGCTCACCCCACCCCGTCTTCCTCTGTGCACGATCTCTGCTCAAAGCGATCCGGATATCTGATAAAAACGTCTGTTCGGGGCTCGTGTTGCATGGTACGCATGAAGAAGAAGAGGCGACTCGTTATTTAGCCTTGGAATCCACAGTTCTCCACATTATGGTAGTCTGGCTGTATTATTTGTGGTGATGTGTGGAGTAGATTCTTAAACGCCGCGTCCTCATCGGCATCGTATGGCACACATTGTTCTGGATGCTGGGCTCAAACATGGGGCAATACGGGCGTAGCTGCAGGTTGCTACACGTCTGTATTGCAGATGCAGCTCGTGAACCTGGGCTTCACGGACATATTCCATTCTTCTTTTATTATCTCTGTACAGGGTTCGTACGGTCATGGAAAACCTGGAAAAGTCATGGCATTTTAAAATCGTCATTTCCCGGCCTGGAAAAGTCATGGAAAAAAATGTAATAAGTTTTGGAAAAGTCATGGAAATGTGTTATATTCACTTGTTCATTTACGCCGAGTTTGAAATAATGAATATGTTTTAGAAAGTAAGACTTATAAGAATTATAAGACGGCGTACGCTCTCATACTGGCGGCGAAATCGTCTTTTTTTTCCCGCGTTGCAAGTGAACGCACCTTAACTGGAAAGTTGGATGGCCATAGCTCGGGAAGTAAATGTTTATTCTTTAAATAAAATACTGTCTCTTATTCATTTGTTTTATTAAATGTATACTGTATGCTTTGGAACTCACATTGTTGAAATACTAAATGTTCTCACTTTTTCATGTTTAAACCGAGATTTCAGTTTGGTCATGGGAATGTGGTTTAAAGTCCTGGAAATCCACTGGTCAACATGTGTAAGAACCCTGTCTGTATCCCCCCAAAACTATTCCGTCTCTGAGTTTTAAGTATAGATTAAACATACTTGACCACTTTGTCCAACATGGAGAGATGTGGATGCAGAAGTGAGAGATGTTGTGATCTATAAAACCCTCGAAGCTGCAGACACTTGTTGTACGCTCACGTATCTGTTCAGGCCTCTGATCACATGATCCTGCTGTAACTCATAGAGGAGAACAAGAGGATACCTGTGAATAATTAGTGCACCCAGTTGACTTAAATTGTTGTTCTGCAAAAATTCTCCAACCTGCCCTGGTCGTAATAACATTTGTTTTCCAATTTAACACAACATTATGATTACGAGGCTGGAATGAGCTTGATGTGTGCAGCAGGTTTCACTTTAAAGCGTCTATAGGGTACAAGCCCGGCTCCTGAAAGGTCAAACGTGGTTCTAATCTACTGTGTTCCTTAAAGTCTCTTGTGTTATGTAACGGGAGCTTCCTGTTTTTAAATGACGTTGCGATCGTATGCAGCGTCTCTTCTTCTTCTCTAATGGAGGCTGGTCTCGTTTCAGCCGTCGTGCTCGCAGTTCCCCCTCGTTTGCTTCTCTTTTACAAATACCTCCAGTTACTTTCTTATAAGTCTTTTTTATTTTGTTTTTATTTCCATACTACACACTTGGCACAAAAGAATACACTTTTGTTTTTTTGTTTTTTTACTTGAGAAACGGGAAGTGTCTAGACGCCGCTCGCAGCCCAACTTGTACCGCCTCCGAGTTTAAAAAAAAAAAAAAAAAAAAGAACCCATGAGAGAAGAGGGAAATGAGAGGATGAACGTGGCGTCGGAGAGCGCAGGTCCGACTGCGTTTGGGTCTCCGTGGTCGTGGTTACCCGCCTGAGCGCAGCAGATGGACTCCTGAGCGCTCGCCGATAGGAGACGACGAGGACGCTCCGAGAGCGCGGCCCTCCATCGTTGCCGTCACTGACTCTCTCTCTCTCTCTCTCTCTCTCTCTTCTCCTCTTTCTGCTCCCTCGCCTCTCGGTCTCCATGCAGTCCTCCAGCTCAAACTCCAGCAGAGACGCACACGGGAGGAACTGGTCAGCCAAGGGATCATGCCACGTAAGTCTCAGCTTCTAACTTCAAATGTCCTGTATTCTACACGGGTGGCGGGATGTCCCCTCTGCAGGGATGCACACGCTCCACACACACACACACACACACTATTGGAACACCCGCCTAGAGGTTTAGTATTGGGGTGTGTCGTACATCAACGTAGATTCATATTCAGTATGTGGGTCTTCTGACGCTTGATGGGAACTAAACCGGTCCTGCAGGGCGTGAGTCTGGGCCTCTGAGCCGAGGGCGGATTGTTTACCCGTTCCCGATGCCACGGTACCCGTCATCCTGCGTAATAATACTTAATCTATCGGCGTGTGGTCGAGCTTATTGTGCTCCCCGGATGTGTTGCACGGTGCCATCAAACGCATCTCCGCCGCCACGAAGGTTGAGATGTCGCAAACGGTGTTTTCGGTGAAAATGTCCGCCCTTATTTACTGGCGCTAACAACCCCGAGTGTGTGTGTGTGTGTGTGTGTGTGTGTGTGTGTGTGCGTGCGTGTGTGTGTGTGTGTGTGTGTGTGTGTGTGTGTG
>CM070105.1:2947044-2962044 GCA_036178185.1 Liparis tanakae | reverse complement strand
CACACACAGTCAATAAATAAATATACAACATGTGCATTAACAACATTCAGTCACTCGTCATTAACACACATTACAGCCACACGGATGCTGAGAAACATGAGGATGCACACACACGCACACACACACACACACACACACACAGTCAATAAATAAATATACAACATGTGCATTAACAACATTCAGTCACTCATCATTAACACACATTACAGCCACACGGATGCTGAGAAACATGAGGATGCACACACACACACACACACACACACACACACACACACACACAGTCAATAAATAAATATACAACATGTGCATTAAGAACATTCAGTCACTCGTCATTAACACACATTACAGCCACACGGATGCTGAGAAACATGAGGATGCACACACACGCACACACACCTGCACGGCATGCTGTCACGTGACATTTGAACACAAAACACAAGGCGTTTAAAGACATAAGACGAAATAATAAATGTGTACAGCCTGATTCAAACAGGTGTTTAGTCTGTTGTCAAGGAGACCTCGCCCATACTTTCTAAAGTCTGTTTCTAAAACGCGTCGCCGCTGTGCCGCTGACTTTGTTTGCGCCTCTCGAATCTAAATGACGTTGTCTCTGAACACACCTTCACTCTGTAATTACAACATCCAGGTATTTACACACACACACCTACATATGTAATACACTATTTAAACACACACACACACACTTCTTTGTAACCACAGGTGGCATCACCCTCCTGGATATGATACCATTGAAACTAAACTGTTAAAGAAGTTACACAACAACTTTGTTTGGACATGGTTTTGAAACGTGCTCCATGGGGTGTTGTGTAACTTCTGGTGAATTTGTCATCGCCGTTCAGCGATCTGATAATCGGTGGTGACTGTTTGACTCTGAACACATTGTGCGAGTGCCAGCAATTATATATTTCGCCCTGTGGCCACAGTTCAGAAGGCTTTTACAAACCACCGCGAGATCCCACGATTAACCTCAATGAATCTGTCAAATCTGTCCCTCAGATTCCCAGAAGGGAGAGAGCTCGTCTTTAGACGAGGACAGCAGCGACGCGCTGTCGCCGGACCAGCTGACCAATCACGACTCTCCCCCGAGTGCCGTCCCTCAGCCCCCCCCCTCCGACGGGGACGTGTCCCCCGCACAGGTAGCTTATCCTTTGAACTTTGAAATAATAGAAAACAAAGAGAATTTAAGTTTGATGAACTTGATCGCACCATTAACCAGAGTAGAGTAGAATAGAATAGGAATATACTTTATTAATCCCCAAGGGGAAATTTGTCGACACAGTAGCACCAACAAACTAAACACACTAAAATATAAATATAAGAAAGAAAGAAACAGTGACTGTGCATAAAGTATACAAAGTGAAATATAAAATCCAAAATAAAATATATATATATATATATATATATATATATATATATATATATATATATATATATATATATATATATATAACATATATGCAAATACAGAAGTGTAAAATAAAATGAAATATATAGACAGTGTGCAAAATGCAAAGTGTGTGTATGTGTGTAGTGTAACTGAAATGTGTGACGTGCAGATCAACATAGTGTAAGTATGAATGTGAATTTGTACAGCGATAGTTATTGCAGTTATTGCCCTAGTTTCTGGCAAGAGGTGCTTTGTTATAGATAGTGATGTCTTCTCAGTTCATCACACCGTCGCCTCCTCCTCCTCCTCCTCCTCTTCCTCCTCCGCCGCCGCCTCCTCCTCCCCGGGTGAATGGGTCAGACTCCTCCCCGTTCACAAATGGGACGATGGTGACCTTAACGAACTCCCGCCCCTCCACTGGACATGTCAAGGTGCGGGTAATGCTGGTTCTTTATTCTCTCTCTCCCTCTCCCCATGAAGTATTTCCTTGTTTCAAGTTGAACTTCCTGCAAATTTGATGAGTAAATGTGACCTTAATCTCTATTTGTGGAGCAGCTATAACTGGCTAACTCTCCCCGACCTCTTCATCTCCTTTCTCCTCCTCCCCCCGATCCCATTTGGGTCGGCAGTCTCAGTCCAAGATGAGTTCAGACCGCCCTTCACAGAGATCCAAGAAACCAAAGGACAGCAAACCCAAGGTCAGCAGGCTGTTTGTGTCCTTCTCATCTTCACTGAGGGGTTAGGGTTTGATCGAGGGTCACTAAGATTGGTCTCGTGGGATTTAACCAATGAGGTCACCACTCATCGCGTCCATCAAGGGGCTCTTGATGGGTTTGTTGTCAATTCTCTCAGAGGAGGAAATTCAGGGCTTCTCTCTAGGCTCAATGTTTTTACATTCATCAATCGGAAGAGGAGACATCCATCGTGGAGATTTCTAAATATTAACAATCAGTAAATTACGAAGAGGGATGAGTGTCACACTGGCATAGATCAAAGAGTCGAGTTGCCTCCTGAACCCTTTTCAGGGTTCTTACGGTCATGGAAAACCTGGAAAAGTCATGGAATTTTAAAATGGTCATTTCAAGGCCTGGAGAAGTCATGGAAAAAAACTTAAATCATAAAAGTTTTGGAAAAGTCATGGAAATGTGTTGAAATCACATTCACGCCGAGTTTGAAATAATTAATATATTTTTTAAAGAAAGACGCTCAAAATATAAGCCGGCGTACGCTCTCAATACGCAAAATCTTGTACAGTTTTCATGTTCATACTGAGATTTCAGTTTGGGCATGAACATTTGGTTTAAAGACATGGACAAGTCCTGGAAATCCAAATCGGTCCAAACGTGTAAGAACCCTGCCTTTTGTCTCCCGGCTGCAGGTGAAGAAGCTGAAGTACCACCAGTACATCCCTCCGGACCAGAAGGCCGATAAAGAGCGCCCGCTGGAGATGGACTCGTCCTACGCCAAGCTCCTCCACCAGCAGCAGCTGTTCCTGCAGCTGCAGATCCTCAACCAGCAACAGCAGCACTACAACTACCACACCATCCTGCCCGCCCCCCCCAAGTGAGTGTTGTGTTGTGGAGGTGAGGAGGACGGACTGCTGGGCGGCTTTATTTAAAGAGTCAACTCGTGTGCCACCCTCCGTTCAAGTGATTCATGTTTGTGTTTTTTTTTTATATATATATATTTTATTTTATTTGTCTGATTGTCAGTATAGTTGGTTGTTTTGTAATTTTTGTATTTATTCGTTTTTGATTGTCTGGTGTAACTTGGAAAAACGTAAAATAAAATGATTCAAAGAAAGAACCCTTCAGGGACAGAAAGTGATCCGGGAAAAGAAACTTTGGAATTAGAGATGATATATTTATAATGTTAAACCAATATTTTTACACATTTTCATGATCTGGAAGTCACAACTTTCCCTCCGTCGCCGTCGAAGAAGAAAAAGTGAAATTTACACGTTACACCTTTTTTCTGCCTCTTCTCAGGCCGACGACGGAGCAGCATCCGACGGCAAACTCTGGCCCCTCCCCCTCCCGCAGTGTTCCCACGGCGACCACGCCCGTCCCCTCCAATCAGAGCGGGGCTGCTCGGCAGAGTCAAACTGCGGTGGGAGGAGCCAAACCAGGAACTCTGCCCGCCAACCTGGAAGAGTTAAAAGTAAGTCAGAAAGTATTTGTGTGAACTCTAATGAAGTTACTCTTTCCGAGCCAACGCCGGCTCACCGCTCTGCTCTCTCCTCCTCCAGGTCGCCGAGTTAAAACAGGAGCTGAAGTTGCGTAGTTTGACCGTCTCGGGCACCAAGAACGATCTCATCGAGCGGCTCCGCAACTACCAGGAGCTAAACGGCGGCGCCGCGGCGGCGGCTTTGAAAAATGGCAGCCTGCAGGGCGTGACCTCAGCCGGCGCCGCCGCCGCCGCGTCCTCTCCGGCCGCGACCGCCGCCGCCGACCACCAATTCGGAGAGGGCGGGTTCAAGTTGGACCTGTCGTCGTTGCCTCAGGTGATTCCAGGGCGGGTCATGCGGTTCGGCAGCACCAGCTCCAGCCCCCCGATGTCGCCCACGCCCTCCGAGAGGTCGCTGGCCGGGATGAGTCCGGACGAGACGAGCTGCAACGGAGACGCCTTCGGAGAGATGGTGAGAGATAGATGTCGACATTATGTTGAAGTTTTTTTGTTAAAGCCCCACTATGTAACAATTCCTACCTTAAAATAACAGCTTGAAAGAAATGGTGCCGCTACAATGACTTTTAATATGTTGACGTCTCCTCCTCCATCGGGGTCTGTGGGCTAAAGACCGACTATGTGACATGTTGTAGCGCCCGGTCCTTGGACCTGCTTTCTGTCATGATGACCAGCGTCACATAGTCCAGTCCACCTCACAGGGGACTTTTTATTGTCTCCGCTACGCGACGTAGAGACAGAGAGACATGCTGCTGTGGAGACGACCAACAACAGACCTTTAGTTTAAAGAACAAAGACGTCTTTAAGAAAGGGACCTGACATCACTGCTGCTGTCATCTGGAGGAGAGAGAAAGTTACAGGGGGCGAAGGAGATTATTATTTAACTCAAACTCAAAAGAGCCATATGCGTCACCTGAAGAGCCATATATGGCTCAGAGCCAGAGGTTCAGACACCTGATCTATCGTAACTGGGTATTTACGACACTGAAGTACACGTTAAATACCTGAAGGGGGCGCTACAAGGGAAAAACTACATAGTGGGGCTTTAAGGTAAAGAACTGAACATCTTCCTTGAGACTAACATGCTCTTCTTGTTGTTTTTTCCCCCAGGTGAGCTCTCCCCTGACCCAGCTCACCCTGCACCCTTCTCCTCAGCACCCGTCCAACATGTCTCCGCTCTCCAAGGTCAAGGAGGAGACGCAGAGCTCCTGCAGCCTCTCCAGGCCTTCGCCCGGCTCCTCTCAGCCTCCGGAGCCCCTGTGTGGCGTCGCCATGGACACGTCCTCTTTTGAAAAGGACCAGATGCTCCAGGAGAAGGACAAGCAGATCGAGGAGTTGACCCGGATGCTGAGGCAGAAGCAGCGGCTGGTGGAGACGCTCCGGTCCCAACTGGAGCACGGCAAGACGCCCGGCGGGGGGGTCGTGTTGAAGAGGGAGGACAGTGAGAAGAGCAGAACAGAGGGGAAACTTCAAACTCTGATAAAAGCCTCTGCCATCCAGCCCCCCACTCTCTCCAACGGCATCGCGGTGAAGGTGAAGAAGGAGACGGAGCCCGAGGAGGGCATGGAGGGAGTAACGGAGGGGCTGCAGGCGAAGAAAGCGGCGCAGCCCATGCAGTGCTCTCAGGAGACTCTGCTCCGGCTGCAGCAGATTCACCGGCTGCAGCTGCAGCAGGCCGAGCAGCAGAAACAGACGCTGCAGCTCAAGCAGCAGCGCCTGCAGAGGGCGGCGGAGGCCGCGTCCAACCCTCAGCCGCTCCAGCAGAAGAAGGAGGCCCACGTCCTGCTCCGGCAGCAGCAGCAGCTGCAGCAACTCATCATACAGCAAACCCAACAGAAGCAGCTGCAGGCGCAGCAGAAGCTCAGCCAACAGAAGCTGGCGCAGCTCAAACAGACTCAAGGGCCGCTCCAGCTCAGCCAGCAGAGGAACCAGGTGCAGCTGAAGCAGGTTCAGGTGCAGATCCAGAGGCCTTCAGGGACCCAGGTGCAGATCCAGAGGCCTTCAGGGACCCAGGCGCAGATCCAGAGGCCTTCAGGGACCCAGGCGCAGCACAGGAAGCAGCTGAGGGCTCAGCAGCGGCAGCAGGAGAGGCGGCAAACGGTAGCCGTCGCCACGCAACAGGTGGATATAACCCAGCAGCTTTATTTAATGAGACATTTTAGAAATTTCGACACCGACTTTTTTCATTCATGTGTATTATATTTCCATTTCCAGGCGAGCCCAGTCTTTACCAACCCACAGAACGGCACTCAGATCCAGACTCAGGCTCTTTCGTTGGACCTCCTCAAGGCCAACGGCACCCCGACACTCGTCACCGACAGCAACGGCAACCACTACCTGATCGCTCTCACCGGCCACACCGCGGACGGACAGAACGGAGGCTCCTCATTGGCCAAGGCCAACGGCCGCATCACACTGCAGGTACAGTGCATCTGTTTTTTACACTTAGATCACTCAGAAAAAAGAAAAAAAAGCAGTTTTTTCCAATGAAAATTACATTAAATTAATCAGAAATACACTCTATACATAGTTAATGTGGTAAATGACTATTTTTAAATAATTGTAGATGCCAATCTCCATGTTCTAGTGGTACATTGTGTTATTGCCTTAGAAGATGAGCAGAGGGGTAGAAAACCCTTGAGACCCTTTTTTAATTTTTTTATAACTTTTTATTTTGCATTTTCCACAAACGGATTATTCCTTGACATTGAAACCCTTTTTATGCGAGCGCAGCTGAAAACAGTTATGCTGGTGAGAGAAGCTCTAAAACTGGCCTTCCTTTGAGCCACAAGTTTGTAGAACAACTTTAATATTTCAAATGAAAATCATTATTTCTAACCTTGTCAATGTCTTGATTATATTTTGTATTAATCTTGTATTCATTTAATAAATAAAAGTCTGAGTTTTCATGGAAAACACAACATTTTCTCGGTGAGCCCAAACTTTTGAACGGTAGTGTATGTGTGGACTGCACAGGGTTAATAATCTGTGATGTAACGCCCATCTTTCTCTTCTTCTCTTCTTCTAGAGGTTGCAGTCGACTCCAAGTAAACTCCCCAGCACTGACACCCAATCAAAGGAGCAACCAGAGGCCGAGCCAATCAAAAAGGTACAATATAACCTTTAAATTACTTTTCTAACTGTACAACTATTTATCTAATTTAGATTCATTTGTATCGGGGAAAATTGTATTTTTCCTTTTTTCTTTAGTTCTTCTCCCACTTTTACACACATATAATATACCTTGATGTGTCAATTAAAAATGTGGGTTATTACAAATGACATCCATAACTGAGGAAATCATCCCCCAAAAAAATAAAGGCAACAGTTATTGTTATTCCCAGCATCTCGTCTGCATCTTCCACGCAGTAACAGCTTCCCGCCACAAGGTGTCGCCACTGACAGTTTTAAATCCTCACACTCAAATAGAGATGCAATGTGAGCCAGCGGCTGTTCTTTAGACTTTTACATCTGGGTTTCTGCTGTTGTGCGTCCTAAAGATGTCTCTCTCTCTCTCTCTCTCTCTCTCTCTCTCTCTCTCTCTCTCTCTCTCTCTTCGCTTAGGGACTGAAGGGAGGACTCCACCTGGACACCACCGGCGTCCCTCAACCCAACCTCTCCGTCACCGCGCCGACCAACCTGCAGCCTTTCTTTGAAGACATGTCGGACGGTGAAAGCCAAAGCAACTTCATCTCGTCGCTCAAGGTAACACGACCCCGCTCCTCCGCTCTCTTCCGACCGGGCGTGTTGGGAACTTCATTAACTTTCTCCTCTCGTTTCTTCCTCTTTTCTTTTCACTTCGCCACTTCATCCTTGCAGAGAGAGGAGGCGTGTCCGCCGTATGATCGGCACACACTGTTCACCCCTCCCTCTCCCAAACCCAACGCCTCCCTTCCTACTCAACGCTCTAAAGTATGTCTTCCAGCACAGCTTTTTTTTCCCCATCTATCTTTTCCTGTCTTTTTCTGTCTCTCCATTTCCCACACTGAGCTCTGGGCTCATGCTACTGAACTGAAGGCCGGTTTTGGGGAGAGATTCACTGTGGACGTGTTTTCCATCTGTGGGAAATCCTTTAATGTTTAGGGTACTGCAGGGATTGAGGTTTAGTTCTTCTCACCTAAAGCATTATGGGTAAATGCGTCTACGTAGACTGAGAGGGATTGAAGCTTGCATTCCAGTAGTCCGACATAGTTTCTGTAACTAAGCAACCAATCTACTTCCTGTTTACACCGGCATCCGGTACGTGAACAATCATGTGATATTCGTCTCCCCATGTTTACATGTTCTCTTGATAGAGAATACCTGTATTTTATTTTACTTGATATTGCCGTAAGTTATTTTTCAACTAAGTTGAAGTCGATTTTATATGCCGTGTGACGTGCGTGAGGAATATGTGGAAGAATTTAAGTTTAACGGTTGTAGAAAAAGTGTTGTAAGAAAATAATTAATGCACAGAAAGCAAAAGGCATGAGTTCTTTTTCATTGCATGTGTGTCTGTTTATCTGTGTGATTGGTGACTGACTAAACAATGGATCATCTCTGTTAGCAGGAGAATGGTGTCAACAGTCAGCAAATGGACGACCTGTTTGACATCCTGCTCAAGAGTGGAGGTAAAGAACTCTTCAACCTAATGAGGGAAATACAGCAGGTCTGCTGTGTGTGTAGCACCATGAAATATGTGATCTTATACATATTACTGATCTAATACAACTGTGTCCATTTCTTATAATTCACTTTAAATATATGTTTACGGTAATTCATGTGTTGTTCCTATATTTGAGAGTGTTGATCACCTATGTACATACTAACTGTGAAGGGACAAAACTGCTTGTTGTCTCTTTTGGAAGAGAGCTCTGTCTCTTTAAGAGAGGGGCACTGTCTCTTTAAGAGAGGGGCGCTGTCTCTTTAAGAGAGGGGAGCGCTGTCTCTTTAAGAGAGGGGAGCGCTGTCTCTTTAAGAGAGGGGAGCGCTGTCTCTTTAAGAGAGGGGAGCGCTGTCTCTTTAAGAGAGGGTGCTCTGTCTCTTTAAGAGAGGGGCTCGCTGTCTCTTTAAGAGAGGGGAGCGCTGTCTCTTTAAGAGAGGCTGTAGACAACAACACAGCGTATGCTTATTTTTAACCAGCAAAAGTAGCAGCAGCAGAGCGACGTGTTTCTGAAGAGTTCCTTTGAAGCTGCTCTCCTCGTGACGTTTCCTCTGTCCTCCTTTTAGAAATCCCCGGCTTCAAGGCCGCCCCCGACCCGTCGCTCGCCCCCCTCCTCTCCGGACCGCCCTCCCCGGCCTCTCCTCCGTCTCCCCTCCACCTCTCCCCTCCTTCCCCCCCCTCTCCTCTCGTCTCCCCGCGGCCTCCCCCCGGCGGGCCGTGCGCGGGCAGCGGCCGCCTGGAGGACTTCCTGGAGAGCACGACGGGCGGCCCCCTGCTGGGCGTGGAGCCGGGCGGCGGCCTGGCGCTGATCCACGACCTGCACAGCCAGATGCTGAGCACGCCGAGCATCCTGGACCACCGCTCCTCCCCCATGGACACCTCCGACCTCGGCTTCTCCCCCCACCCCGCGGGGCTGGACTTCGGCGACCCCACCCTGGACAGCATGGACTGGCTGGACATCTCCATGGTGGGGAGCGGCGGCGGCGGCGCGGGCGGAGGAAGAGGCGGAGCCGGCGACGGAGAGGGCGGAACCAGCCTGGCGCCGCTGGTGCCGCACACTCCGCCCAGCGTCTTCTCCACGGATTTTCTGGACAGCTCGGACCTGCAGCTGCACTGGGAGTCGTGTCTGTAGCCCCGCCCACACACACACACACACACACACACACACACACACACACACACACACACACACACACACACACACACAGGGTGTACAGACGCCGTCTTCATTTCATGCACATATAGAAATCGTTCTCTCTGCTGTCTCCACCCTCGCGGTGGGGGTCACTGGCACACACACACACTCACACACACACCGTCGCCCCTGTCTTACACTGTTGCCGCACGCAGGACGAGGAGAACAAAGAACGTAGAGCTTCAGTTCACAGAAGGGACTTGAACTTCTGCTCAAATGTCATTCTATGGGGATCCGGTCATCTCCAGATTAAAGAGGCGGAGCCGGGCCCTTGGGGGCCCCCTCCACACGGCAGAGGGGGCCAGTGCCTCCCAAACTTTGCACTTATGCTGAATCCGATTGGTCTAGAGGGGAGCGGGTGTTGGGGTCAACAGCCCAATCAGAACGCTGTCTGAGCGAAAGCTTCCTCAGTCAGCTGAGCCATTAAGAGTGAGACCCAGTCACCTGACCCCCCCCCCCCCCCACACACACACGCACACACTCGTCAGAGATCAGGACCGTCATGTTGGCCGATGCTGTTGAGAGGAACATATCAGCAGGTGGAGGTGACATCATGGTCCACCACTACGTTTATGGGGTGTATATTATCAATTGTTCATATGACTAGTTTTTTCTTTGCTGGTTGCTTTTCGAGTGGAGCTGGCGGAGAGGGGGGGGGCGTAGAGGGAGGCGGGGCTTCCAAAAGGAAAACGTGGACCTCGTTATTTTCTTTTCTTCTTTTTTTTAAGAAAAAAAAGTTTCAAAAAATAAATATATTATAAAACCAGAATAGATGCGTCTTGTTTTTTTTTTGTTTTTACATTTTCACAACGGATGAACGCGTAGAAACAAAGTGTACCATGTGAGAAAAAACACAAGTTCACATCTGAGCTTTCTTCATTACAACCTCGTTTATTTACAATATCATTGGTGACATGCTTTTGAGAGAGAGAGAGAGAGAGAGACATTGATAAACAAACGCATCATGTTTTTTCTTGATCAATAATTGTGTTTCAGGGCGTATCAATGCATACAGGACTGTCTCAGAAAATTAGAAGATAGGATCATTTAGTTTTCTTAAGCTGTAAGCCATAATCGGCAATATTAAAAGAATAAAAGGCTTGCAATATTTCAGTTGATTTGTAATGAATCCAGAATGCATGACATTTTAGTTTTTTTAATTGCATTACAGAAAATAAAGAACTTTATCACAATATTCTAATTTTCTGAGACAGTCCTGTATATAGTTGAGTGGATGTCAGCAGCGTGTCCTCGGCCTCCTTTGTAGAGACGAGGTCTGTCTCCGCCCGGTGGACGGACTGAGGTACTGCACCTTCACTGAAGACGATGCGGTCATCGTTTTTCCTCCAATGGGACCATGTGCGTCCGACTTCCCTTACAGAAACTTCTTCCGATACAGAATCAAGGGATCATTTGTTCCTTTTATATTTCAGAATCACCTGATTTGGTAATCTCTTTTTATTTATATATTTTTTACACCTGTACAAACCGATGCATTCTGAATACAGCTCGGCAGAGTGAGTATTTCATTTTGTTCAAAATGTAGAGACCTTCAATCATACAAAAATAATCCTCCCATCACTATAGAAATACATCACCACACACACACACACACTGGACCCTGTGCTGCTCTTACACCCCACTGACCTCAGCAAATAAGTTAAATTAAAATCGCCTCCCCCCCACGCAGCCTTCTCTTCCATCTTTACACATTTCCTGCCGGTGGAGAACGATGGCAGGAAGGTCGTCGGGGATGGAGGTCGGACTTCTATCTAGCGCCACCTAGAGGAGACGTTTTGGTAATTAGAGAGCTCTTCATCCTCCTCTTCATTTCCTCAATTATCGAATGGGGATGGGCTCACTCCCTTCTTCCAGCCTTTCAAGTCAGTCAGGCATCCCCTCTTCCTTTCTCAGAGACCCTGATGAGCCCCTAGTAGAACAGACACACACACACACACACACACACACACACACACACACACACACACACACACACACACAGATATTCAATTAATAACATGTAAGGTCAGTACGCTCCTACAGATTCACTTCACATGCACACACATATAGAGACATGTACACACTTATACACACGCACATGCACACACGCACATGTACGTGCACACACACAGATGCACATGCACACACACAAGCACGCGCATGCATGTGCACACAAACATGCACACACAGATACACACACAAGCACACACACAGATATTCAATTAATAACATGTAAGCTCAGTACGCTCTTACAGATTCACTTCACACACACATGTACACACATGCATACACACATGTAGAGACATGTACACACGTAGAGACATGTACCCACGTATACACACATGCACACACACGTGTACACACTTTCATATGAATCTCTCTCTCTCTCTCTCTCTCTCTCTCTCTCTCCACTAATTAGCTCCACAGGGCCACGAGGTCTAAAGATCTCTGTTTTCCCCGTCCAGCTGACGTGTGGATGACTCTCCGGGCCGTTGGGCACAGCGGAGTCAATCTCTGATTAAAAATCAGGTTTGTATTCGGTAAAATACTCTTTATTTTCCCTCCTCGCTGAGAGTCCGATGACAAGATCGCCGCCCCCCTCAGTGGCGTGTAACGTAACGACCACAAAGTGATCACCTTGAGACGGGAAACGGGGGCATCGGCTCGCCGGCCTCCACCTGCGACCTGATGCTGAGCTGAGCCGACCGCGCAGGGTTCGGCTCGTCTGCGTTTCGGGGACGCCGAATGTTGCTCGCCATCCCTGGGTTTGATCCCGCTGCGGCGGAGGAGCCTTTGATGGCAGAGGATGTGAAGGCTGACATTTGAGAGGGGGGGGAGGGGGGGGGTAAAAGAATAGCAGCAGTGTTTTGTTCTACACCTGTTCCTTTGAAGGACGGAGACGCTAAGTGGGACAAAAAAGACAGAACACGCCACTTTGAGCGCCGCTGGTCCGCCCTCTGAATATCAGCCGGAGGTCACGATCTCCACGTCTGTCGTGACGGTGCGTGAACAATAAAAAATATAAATATGAATATAACATAAGAAGTGGATCACAACGTTTGGCTGCTGTGGAGCTTAAAGCTCTCAGTAACATGTTGACATTAAAGGGTTAACTCCCCTCAGGTGTGTGGAGCATTTTAGTGTCGCTCAGCTTATTGTTTTGGGGTTTTTACGACCCACAACTTTATGGTTTTCATTTACACACACACACACACATACACATACACACGCATACACACACACAGTAATGCGAGGGTCCAAGAAAAGAGGATTTCCTACACAGATCGTGAAGCTCTGAGATTTGGGATGCACAAAGGTGTGTGTGTGTGTGTGTGTGTGTGTGTGTGTGTGTGTGGCCCATTGGTGCTGATCCATTACAAGGATATTAGAGATTTGTTTAGAAACTTCACAAACATAAAAGAAAAACAGTCTTTTAATTGCAAACCATAGATTCTGTAGTTCCCGTGGCCGTGTCATCGATCTCGTTGCCCTGGTGACGAGCGCACAACATGAAAGAGGGTTCGTCTCGATGGAAGCATCGATTGATTGACCGCTCTGGGTTTAGTTGGAGGGCAGCGTGGGGTCAGCGCCACCGAGCGGATGAGAGCACTGGGAGCACTGGGACCCGGGACTGGGGGACTGGGGGACGCTTCACTCGCAGCTGAACATAGAGATTAAAATAAAGTGAAAGCATCACATGCGGCATCGTTGACGATCCGTTCCTGCAGGATTTAACTGCATTGAACGGATGATTTTTGGTTAATGAGGATTTATTTTTAACTCTTGAGGATTCACGCGAATCAAAGCGCAGAACGGGGTGAGAGATCCCCTGCTGAGGAATATTCTGAGGAGATGTTTTCAACACACACACACACAAACACACACACATGCATCTCACATCAAACAAGCTGAAACAAGAGGGCTGGTCACTGGAGTTCAGCATGTTTCGACTTGTCCTAAATCATGGCTCATATTTCCATTTCTGATCCAAGAGGACATTTGTGTATCCCCGTCCGACCAGAACTTTGACGCTCGCTTCCAGGTTCCGAGGAGCTCCTGACAGCTAGACCCCCCCCCCCCCCCCTGTGTGTGTGGAGTTGCAACAGGCCCAAGTGAGCTGGATATTTGCATCTCATTTGATTTGGTAAAGGTCACTACTGACAGGGAGGTCCAGGGGGGACAGTGCAGACAGACACACACACACACACACACACACACACACACACACACACACACACACAGACAATACTGTTTCCTCTTTAGTTCCCTTAACGAAGCGTCAGCCAACACGTGACCTCACAGACAGCGACGCGGGGAGAGAGATTTAAATTATTCTCCGTGCAAACGAAATGGAACCAGACCCCCCCCCCACACACACACACACACACACACACACACACACACACACACACACACACAGGTCAAAACGCTCTGCTGCGTTGCTGTGTGAGGATACAGAGTCAAACTAGTTCAGTCCTGCAGCATCGGAAACATCGAGCCACTAGCTTTGTGCACACACACAAACAGACACAGACACACACACACACATAAACTCACACAGACACACACACACACAAACAGACACAGACACACACACTATAAGAGATGAGTCGACAGCTGATGACTCAAAATGCAAGTCATGCTATTTCATCTCCTACCAAGTCTGTTTCTGGATGTGTCTGCACGTGAATACAGGTGCACACACGGCGGTCCAACCCCCCCCCCACACACACACACACACACACACACACACACACACGCACACACACACACAAACAAGTGCATGTAGAAGTACACGCACACATTGCCTCACAAGGTGATTATAATGTGTAATTACTTTTTTTTCCAGCTCCCTGGAGTCTGAAGGCATTATATTAGAACGTGGTCCATTGAGACCTGAACTAATGAGAACACACACACGCACACACACACACACGCACACACACACGCACACACACACACTGCACTCTAATAAAAACACAGACCCCAGTGTGCGCTCGTGACGGCGTAAATTGCCTGAATTTATGCGTACAATTGTTATTCATTAAAAGACTCTTGCATGAGCAAAGGATCAGACTAAGTTCATTAGGAGACCAACGTTGTTGTCGTTGTTGTTGTCGTTGACCGTCTGGCTTCAATAAAACTACCGGAACATTACATAAACCTTTATTTAACAGAAATGGTAGAACGACAGCCTCTTTTTATATCACCTCCAAACGGTATCAGAGTTCACTTGAAACGCTGTGTGTGTGTGTGTGTGTGTGTGTGGTGTGTGTGTGTGTGTGTGTGTGTATGTGTGTGTGAGAAAGATTCAGGAGTCAGCGGGGTCCAACTCCAGCTTTGCAACCCTCTTTTGTTTCAATCACAACCTGCACAGGTGATGCCAAAACCAGCAGGAGGCTGACACACACACACACACACACACACACACACACACAACCACACACACACACACATAACCACATACACACACACTCACACATACACACTAAAGTCAGAACATGTGCACGTGGTAAAACTGCAGATAAACACCTGCTCATTTGTGCAACTTCTTTTCTCTCACACACATGT
>CM070105.1:2862044-2929544 GCA_036178185.1 Liparis tanakae | reverse complement strand
AAACAAAATCAAACATTTGAAAATGTCCATTAATGCACTCAGTACTTGGTTGGGAATCCTTTTGCACGGATTACTGCATCAATGCGGCGTGGAGGCAATCAGCCTGTGGCATTGCTGAGGTGTTATGGATGCCCAGGATGCTTCAATAGCGGCCTTTAGTTCATTTGCATTGTTGGGTCTGGTGTCTTTCAGCTTCCTCTTCACAATACCCCACAAGTTACTTGAAGTCCAGTGTGAAGTTCCCAGTCAGTGATGGTTTGGGGAGCCATGTCAGCTGCTGGTGTTGGTCCACTGTGTTTCAAGTCCAGAGTAAATGCAGCTGTGTACCAAGAGATTTTAGAGCACTACATGCTTCCGTCTGCTGAAAAGCTGTATGGAGATGAGGATTTCATTTTCCAGCATGATCTGGCACCTGCTCACAGTGCCAGAACCACCAGTAACTGGTGTACTGGCCATGGCATTACTGTCCTCGATTGGCCTGCCAATTCCCCTGACCTGAACCCCTGAGAGAATTTGAAAACTTGAGGGGGGGGGGGGGGGGGACTATAAAAAAAAGAAGGGAAAAACTATCTCCATGCTTATTTTGGTTTTCTCTCTCTCCCTTTCCAAATAATTATACTTTTCAGTAACTCCTCAGAATATTTTCTTCATCACTATTTTCTATTTTTTTTACTGAGCTCACTCCAGCTGCTCCTCCAGTTACATTTAAAGTGACATTTAGTTGTCAGCAGTGAACCGGGAAGTTTGAAACGTCCCACTGGGATGACCCGTAAATAAGGAGTGAACCGGTGGACGTTGCCATCGTCCGCTTCCTAATGCGAAGTGACTGCGTGGCGCAGAGGGATCAGCGATGACACCTATCGATGCCAACGAGCCCCACATCCGCACATTAAACCCTCGGCCGAGAGGGGGAGGGAACATGTCCGCGGGCTGTTTGTGATCCATAAACAATGAGAGCAAAGTGGGCAGCTTTGTGCCGATAACTCCTGAACCCACCATGACGGCTATTTCTTGGAATTTTTGTTGCTTCATATTTCATGACTTTACCTAATTTATTGGGGACAAAACATAACATTCACATGATGATATGTTTTCACTGTCTTGAACAAAACTTGTACACATCGGTGTTCTTGGGGGTCAATTTGACCCCAGGCTGTTTTTCACTGTGTAAAACATATAAGGAATATCAACTTTTAAATGTATTTAAAGGGCTATTTAGGTAGTCAACAAACAAACAAAAAGTACCTGACACTTAAACTTGGGAAACAATATTAATTCCAATCATTTTCTTGAGGTTTTAATGGCTGTGGTCAAAAAGGGTAAAAGATGTTAGTAAATTTGAAGGTAACAGGAGGGTTAAACATTTTTTTAAAGTTCTAAATATTTAGTCTGACGGCTCCATGTTGTATTGTTTTGGGTTTCAAGGAAACTTTTGAAGGTCGACGGGTCGGTGCATCCCAACATGAACCCCCGCCGCCTCCCACCGGTGCAAGAAGGCGGGAACCTTTCTGCAGAGCCTGTGCATTAAGGGGGGGGGCTCTCTGATGAGTATGCAGATAAACAAAGAGTGATGCAAAGTGTTTTCCCTAATTGAGCCTACGGGACACAGTGGAACACGGCATAGATCGCCTGGGCACAGGACGGACGACCCCTATCGGCTTTTCCACAGACATTAGACAAGATGGCCGACAGTGAGGCCTTTGGAAAAAGTAACGCTCGACACACGCGGAGCAATTAAAACACATTTTAAATAGTTGGGGGCTGTAGTGGTCAAAGGCCTGCTGCCAGTCGCTCTCTGGCCATCGTTAACGATCTCACTTTGGATTAAAACTAAATAAATGACAAAGTCTTTCTTGTGGACCTGAGGAGGTTCGTTCAGAAGCAATAAAACCAAACGCTGCGTCATTAGACGCACGTTGGGCTGTGTTGCTACGACCTTAACTTAGCTTGTGGTGGCTAATGTTAGCTAAAGCTAATGTTAGCTAAAAGCTTAGACCATTAACCTCCTCCCTAAGTCTTCCTCACCTAACTTAACTAAGCTTGTGGTGGCTAATGTTAGCTAAAGCTAATGTTAGCTAAGATTTTAGACCGTTAACCTCCTCCCTAAGTCTTCCTCACCTTAACTTAACTTAGATTTAAAGTCTTCCTCGCCTTAACTTAACTTAGCTTGTGATGGCTAATGTTAGATAAAGCTAATGTTAGCTAATAGCTTAGACCATTAACCTCCTCCCTAAGTCTTCCTCACCTTAAATTAACTTAGCTTGTGGTGGCTAATGTTAGCTAAACTAATGTTAGCTAACACTTTAGACCGTTAACCTCTTCCCTAAGTCTTCCTCACCTAACTTAACTAAGCTTGTGGTGGCTAATGTTAGCTAAATCTAATGTTAGCTAAAACTTCAGACCCTTAACCTCCTCCCTAAGACTTCCTCGCCTTAACTTAACTTAGCTTGTGGTGGCTAATGTTAGCTAAAGCTAATGTTAGCTAAAACTTTAGACCGTTAACTTCCTCCCTAAGTCTTCCTCGCCTTAACTTAACTTAGCTTGTGGTGGCTAATGTTAGCTAATGTTACTGTTTTTCTATTTTATTTACGCGAACCATAAAAGGAGGAAAATATTTGGCCTAAAAAGTCTCCAACAAACATGACTGATCAGGAAGGAGAGCTTGAAGCACGACGTGACGATTTATTGGAGAAGTCACAAGCTCACTCTTCCTCACACAGATTTCTCCTCTTCTTCTCTTCTTCTTATCCTCGGCTGTCATAAGAGTTGCTTTGTGAGCACGGGTAGAGAGGGTCGTGCTCTTCTGCAGTAAACGTTGATGCACACACACTTTCACACACGATCTCACCGATAACGGACACGCACGCACACACACACACACACACACACTTGCTTCCCGCCGTTATTCCGGCTTGTTGGCCGCTCATCTTTCATCTTTGGTGACGACGGACCCCGCGATGGTTTCACTGTAGCGCTCTCCTTTGTCACTTTGTCCCCTTCGGCTCTTACGACACGTTTCACACAAACACACACACACACACACACACACACACACACATACACACACAGATGAGACCACACTTCGTACACAAACTGCACACATGATGTTCAGAAGCACACGTTAACCTCACCGGCTTTCTTTGTGTTTCACGGTCGTGAACACTGACAATAGAAGAGCCGAGAGCAGGCGGATTCTATAGGGAGCGTGTGTGTGTGTGTGTGTGTGTCTGTGTGTGAGTGTGTGTGTGTGTAGGTGTGTGTGCGTGTGTGTGTCTGTGTGTGTCTGTTTCTGTGTTTCTGTGTGTGTGTCTGTGTGTTTGTTAATTTGTGTGTTTGTTAATGTGTGTGTGTTTATGTGTGTGTTTGTGTGTTTGTGTGTGTGTGTGTGTGTGTTTATGTGTGTGTTTGTGTGTGTGTGTGTTCATGTGTATATGTGTGTGTGAGAAAGGAATCCCATTACCTCCAAAACTCCTAAACTGTTCCTAAAGCGTTCCCCTTCTTAAGTTTCTGACCCTGAACAGGAGAGATGAGTCAATGCTCTACGTTGTACGCCCTACGCTCTACGTTCTACGCCCTACGCCCACGCCCCACGCCCACGCCTCACGCCCACGCCCACGCCCACGCCCACGCCCCACGCCCCACGCTCACGCCCACGCCACGCCCACGCCCCACGCCCACGCCCCACGCCCACGCCCACGCCCACGTTCACGCCCACGCCACGCCACGCCCACGCCCACGCCCACGCCCACGCTCACGCTCTTTGTGACCTGGTGACGCCATCTTTAAAACACGAGTGTGTCTCTGCTCGTCTCCCACCAGAACAGTACCACCTGAGTAACTCTTCTCACGGCCCGTTTGGACCCGGCCTCCCGCACCCACACAGCAACCACAGCGCGGTGGGACTCAACAAGTACACCTCCCTCAGAGCCGTGGGTGAGTCGGACACACACACACACACACACACACACACACACACACACACATCGTTGACGCTGACTCCGGTCGGCACAGTAACCTTTGGCGTATAGGCTGGCAGCACAGGAGCCATCACCTGCCTGGAGACGGACTCATCAGCACCGCTGGGATCTTATTGAACACAAGAACGCTGTGAGACAACAGTTCTTTGCACAGCTGGAAGAAAAAAAAAATCGTGATGAATAAAATGATGATTTTACTTTTTGAAAGAACCCACACACACTTGCACGCACACACACACACACACACACACACACACACACACACACACTGTACAGCTGGTTTCTATATAACTGTAATGTGATGTGATATGCAGGTTTTTCTATTTTGGATGTGCCTTTTTTAAGTGAATATATCTTAAATGAATGAATAATGACATTTTGCATTCTACATTTTTCTCCTTTCAGTAATAGTATTACTTTTTACATGATTCTCATAGTCATAAGAAATGTATCACACTTACACACAATGGTTTCTTCGTTCTAATATCGGCTCTGATGGGCGTCCTG
This sequence comes from Liparis tanakae, assembly GCA_036178185.1. Lineage (NCBI taxonomy): Eukaryota > Metazoa > Chordata > Actinopteri > Perciformes > Liparidae > Liparis > Liparis tanakae. The sequence continues at coordinate 2,925,060 of CM070105.1, read as the reverse complement.
GGTAATGAATGGTTTTACTGCCGGTCCCCACAATGGTGTGAAAACCAGAGTATCCATGCATTTCCTTTACTTTTTGGGAAAACACTTCATTAACAAAGTGCATGCCTCACCGTGATGTAATGCATGCATTACTGCAGGGTGCAGCATGAATTCAGACCCATGCCTTTGCTAAGCTAAGTTCCTTTTTTAATAGAAATGTGAACCTTTTTTTTTTACGTTCACATGTTGCTGCATGACTGTTGTATTTATGCCACATGAAAAATGTATTTATATTAACCTTTTACGTTGGTTTCCAGGGAGATATGTATGCATTTATAAAGTGATGTGTACCTGTTGCTGCTCTCTAAACAAGATAAAGAAACGATAACCATCTGGACCCTGAGGGCCACCGTAGTTCTTGGAAAGGGAGGACAGACACCACCAGATGCATGACACCATACCCACTGGCCCTTTAAGTGCACCTGTAATACAGCTGCATGTTTATAACACTGTACCTCTTCAGGTGATCGTACACACCGCTTCATGAGGGCAAAGGTCACACACACACACGCACACACACACACCTGCTGTCGTCCTTGAATAGTGGGTTTAATAGTATACAAAACAATACTCTAAAAATGAGCTAAAGGAAAATCCGTTACTTGTCAAGGTCGATTGTTTTGACTTTCTAACCTCTAACTTACGGAAGGTAGACTTATGGAAAGTGAGTTTGAGACGTATAACTTTACCAAACTCTCTGGAGACATTCAGATATTAAACATACTAACTTCAAATGAACATTTCCCTAATTTTCTTTTTCTTGTTTTTTTAAAAACTCAAAATAATAGCATTTGAAGAAAAAGAAGATAAAAACACACTGAGACAAGGTTACTGTGTAAGCTAGCGGCGATGACCTCCGCTTTTACTTTATTTAAATAACTCTCTGTGACATTCATGCTAGCCAATGACACACACACACACACACACACACACACGCATGCAGGCCGTGCGCACGCCGCAGGACTCGGGGCGAGGGTATTTATAACCCCTCATCCCGATGTCCCTCCACGCCGACACACACACCTCCGTCGTCTCGCTGCCCTCTGCCCTCTCGCATTCCAGAGAGGAATACCGCTATAGGATTCTCCTCCAGGGCGTTCACCCACTGGAAAGACTTAAATCACCAGCTTTCCCCTGTGATCTTCTTCAAACCCTCCTCCCCCTCACCCTGACCATCCTGTGCCGTCCTCTGGTTTTCTGTGTGTGTGTGTGTGTGGTCGTTAAAAAAATCATTTAAAGTATTCGTCTTCTTCTGAATTTCACTTATTCTGGACGCCAATTAAGTCCGACGTGGCCCGGTGTGTGTGGCTCTGATGGCTCACACCTTTATGCTTTTTTAAATGATTATTTTGTGCCAATTAACTCTTTATAAACCGTCACTTTATACACAAGCTACCATCGACCACCGTGAGCTGTGGGTCAAAACCCCAGTGAGGGTATCGAGTCCAGAGGGTTTTATTTGTAAGAAGAAGAAGAATGGTGTGTTGTTTCTTCTTTCCAAAGTTCCCTGGTGTCCCTTTTAAAATGTTCTAAAATAACAAAAGACGTATAGACGACAGGTCGGAGCCCAGAGGTCCGAACTAAATGCTCCATGATGACTTGTGTGATGGAGTCGTGAAGTGTTTCTGACACACTCTGTTCATCTAAAGCCACGTCTGCATGTGAAACATTGGAAATTTACTCTAAAGTGTAAACAAGTTTAAGGAAACCACATGTAGTGAATTGTAAACGTGTTTTTGCCTTAGATGGACATGATGGAGAGTGGATGACGTGAGCAGATGGTTGTGGGTTCAAACCCGGCGAGGACTTTCAGGACTTTTTATTTGTGTCCCTCTGGTGATTGTTCCCATTAGTTATGATGCCCGGTGGTCACCGTGGTCACCACGGGAACTGCGGATATTTGGGAAAACACTGCACAATGAGACAGTTGAGCTACTTTAGAGCCGCTTCTTTCTTGTCATAGTTTATTTTAACAATGGACAGCAAGTGTGGAAGGAAATGATGTCAGCGATTACAAAAAGAATATGTTTTAATAAAGATATTATTCTTGAATTCACTTGAAGAACGTTTCTTTTCTGCGTTGCAGCTCACAGTGCGTCCCGGAGTTACTACAAGAGCTTCCCGCTCATGGACTTCTCCCAGTACCAGCCCGTGGCGCCGCCCACCTTCCAGCCTGTGGCGGCGCCGCCCAAAGAGAAGTCATACATCCACCAGCCGGTGTCGGCGCACCACCGCGACCACCGCAACCTCCACGACCTCCGCGACCACCGCAACCCCCGCGACCTCCACGACCTCCGCGACCACCGCGACCTCCACGCCCCGCTCTCCATCTCCATCCCCTCCGACCACCCGGAGCTGTCGCGCCCGCCCAACGCCTCCATGCACCCGCTGGCGTCCGGCTCGGCCTTCAAAGCCTGGGAGTCGACCGGCCGCCACGTCCACAGGCAGGCCTCCAACCCGGGGCGCGCCGCCGCCGCCGCCACGCACAACTCCACCCGGAGGCACGGCTACTCCACGCGGAGGCAGCGGAGCATCGAGAACATGCAGGACCTCTTCAGCCAGCCCTACGGGGGCATGTACGGAGGCGGGGCGGGGCCGGGGGGGCCGGGGGGGCCGGGGCCGCACGGACAGGGGCAACACTCGGCGGCCCAACCCTCCTCCCACCATCACCACCACCACAGGAACAAGAGCTGCTCCACCCACAGCTCCACCGAGGTGACCGTCTGAGAGCGGCCGCCGTCTGTACTGACGGAGAGATGAACGCCAGAGAGAGGAACATTAAACAAGAGACACATTTCACTCACCAGATGAAACGGAAGGAGAAGAACATCTTTTACTCAGTAGGTAGGGAGTATTATTGTCCTACAGGGAGGTTTTACATTGATCTTATATATATAAAGTATATAGACTGGGCTTGAAAGGGAAATCTAGCACACACACACACACACACACACATTCTCAACCCAAACTGTTTTGTGTTTTTTTGTACAGACGTTGTAGGAATCACTTATTTGTTTTTTATTTGGCCGAAATTCTGAATTTGTGCTGCGTTTGATGTCGTGAAAAACCTTTTAGATTCATCTCCGTGGTTCAGAACTCAGGAAACGTGTTCACTGAAACCTGACAACGAAACATCTTTTACCTTTACTGGCAACCAACCCCCCCCCAAATATTGAAACTGTTCGCCCCATGTAGCAATTAGAAACTTAAAATTTAAAAGGTTCATATATTTATATTTTATTTATATAAATACTGGAAGATAATCTTCTCACCACTTGTTTTTGTCACAATCATGAGATTAGAAGGTAGTAGAGGGGCTGAGGTGTGTGTGTGTGTGTGGGGGGGGGGGGGGGCCTCAGGTCAGGTCATCTCCAGGCCCTATAAAAGCCTTTTTTTTGCGCACCTTTTTTGTGACCTCCACTATTCTGCATCTCTCGGTCCCTCCGCCTCCCTCACCCTCCCTCCACTTTACATCCCGCACCATCGGGCCGAGCACACGGGGGACGGCAGCCCCCCCCCCCCCCCGAGGGGGTCACATTAAGTCGACGGTGAGGACAATGCCACCACCATGTCCGCTCCCATCAGCCTCCATCCCGACCAGAGAGAGAGCGAGAGAGGAGGAGGAGAGAGGGACAGCGTAAGGACCGGAGGCTGGGACTCTTTAGAAAAGAGGAGAAAGGGGAGAAACAGAGAAACAAGTGAACACGGCCGTGTGCTTCGTTCCCCCGGGGGATGAGAGAAGAGAAGAAGTCACTGTGGATCTCCCACTCGTGAAGCTGCACAGAACTCACAGTGTGTTTGAGATTTTTTCCCCGGCCTCGGGCAACATCGCATTCACTGGAGCGCTTCCAGGCCCGGAGCGCCGGCCCCTTCTCCTCTGGTCTCTGAAGCCCACGCAGCAGAGGGGGGGACGGCGTCACGGCGTCCCCTGAACTCACCACGGTTAACACTGAAGTTCACCCGACCCGTTGGGGAAGCTTTAGGCCGTAACACCCTCAGGAAACGCACGGCGAAGGGACCTGTGAGCGATGGCGTGCTCGTATTGGTGCTGTGAGAGCAGAGAGGCTCTTTTATGATGATGAACTTTGTATTTGGTGCTTTTGTAGCCGCTGAATTAAAAGTAGAGCAACAAACAAGAGAACAAACAAAGGAAATGATGGACACATCATAGAATAAGATATAAAACATACTTCTAGATGACCTAACCCCACTTTAAACTCTAAATAACACACATATAAAACATCATAAAGCACTGACATCATTGACCTTCACCATTTTTAGCCCATATTCAGCTTTGACACACATACACCCACACACCCACACACCCAAACACACTTAATTGCTGCCTTAGACTTTGCAGTTTTAACCTCCATCAACGACGTTCTGAATATCTTCCCAGTTGCAGGACATTGTAATTATTAAGTTTGGCAAACACCTTTTTAAATGAGGACGAGTGTGTAGGATTTATGATGATATTCATAATTATGATTATTCATAATCATTCTCTCTCTCTCTCTAATATATAAATGCTGAGCTCAGCTGTCTACGAGCAATAGAAGTGCTTCCAGTGTCTTCCTCGTTATGAAATCATGAATTTACCTAAAACTGTTGTTTATATCTATTTCTGATAACCGTTTCACACCATGAGTACTTCACGAGTCGATCTTATTAAATATTTTTGGGGGGTTTATGTATTGCGAACCTCATTGGGACAAATGTTCTTTATTATTTGTGAATATTGTGTAAATATGTTCAATGTGAAGTCCTCTACATGTTGAATAAGGGCTGCCTGAACCAAGTCATTTCAAGTCAAAGATTATTTGTCATAATTACTGCCAGAGTTTAACAGAATTTTTGATTTAATGTAAATTATTTCAGTAACACGATGCACACATCACAAGTTAATGTACAATGGAGGTGGTTGAAGTCAAAGCAAAGTGACACACATTAACCAGATGAGGACCAAGCGACCACAGAGCAGACGGCTTGTCTGACCACTGATGAAGTTTCTATTGTGTGATTACACAACGACGAAGGATGAAGGGGACGCCGGGCCGAAGACGAGTCGTTTCAAATCAGATTAATTCATTAAACAGAGCGGTTAAAACCGGTTTGCACATGCAGAGAAGACTGTAGTTATTAGTGCCGTGTGCAGATACTTTGGCACGAGGACCCCCTTCAGGTTAAGTTTAACACAATAATATATAAGAGAAGGGGTCTGATAAATGTATAAATACAAATAGCCAAGTAAATCCATAGTGTATTGATATGATGCACAATATGTGGCACACGTGTGTGTATATACTGTACCTGTACTTCTTATTGCAACAAAACAGCTCATGTATACCCAAAATGTTGTATAAATGTTCTTTCCAGAGGATTGTGCAGCGGTTAATGCAACATATGATGATATTAAACATTAAAGATTGTGAAATCCGGCTTTGGTTTGACTTGTTTTGTGCCATAGAAAAGTCTCATGGAGCAAAACACTCCAACAAGCAACAGTGAGTAAACTAAATACTCAGAAACATCGCACAGATCCCACTGCAGTGCGCCGACAGTGCCACCTCGTGGCCGCTCCGGGAACTGCACCAATCTACCTATCTAAAGGCAGGGTGCTCCTAAACTGATCAAACACTTACAATCTTATCTTTTACACTTATTGCACTCTTTAAATGTGAGAACAGGGATTTTTTTATTTTTGTTAAATATTTAGTACAGCAAATTTATGAAAATTGTAAACTTGACAGGGCCGTGTCGTAAAATAACACCCAAGACAATTGAATACGTTATAACAACTTGCAGACGCTCTCTAAGCATTAACAAGTAGGTGCAATGGGAATAGCTTAAAGAGTATGTATTTAATATATATTCAACATCCCAAATAATAATTCCAAGGAAACTGAAATGAGAATAATGACACTTGGAATTAGTTTTACTTCCAGGAGCCGCAGTGAAGCCGCTAAGAGGCTGTTTGCTTCGCCCTGTAAACACAGACCGTACAAAACTTCAATATTATCAGTATATATAGTAATATTATTGATATCGGGCTCAATTGCTGGATTTAGAAACTGAACTTCTAATGTACAAGTGATTGGTTCCTTATTAACAACACACACACTATGCTCTGTGACCATTAGATGTCCCCGGCTGAAATAAGCATATCAAAAGTTATATAAGAAAACTCTTATATTTGGTGAAATTATATTTTCTACAACACTGAACTGTTTCCTGAGTGGTTTCCTTCCTTTTAATGATCCCTCCCTCTGGCCGAGCTCCCGGAGCGCAGTCCTGGCTTATGAATGAGCATCGGCAAACACATCAAAACACAAAATAACAAGTTTAAAATGAGGAATTATTAAAAGCACCATTAATATTATGTGCATTTTGATAAAGGAAGAGAAATAATCAGTTAATAAAAGAGACGTTAAGAGGATTGCCTTAAAAAGGGGACATATCATTCTCATTTTTTTTCGATGTATAGTAGTTTTTGAGTTACCACTAGAACATGTTTATGGTCTAAAACTATCTATTTCTCATACAGTAGAAAGGCCGCTTGAATTCCTTATCATTATTAATATTGTCATCTTCTAATATCCGATTCTTCACACGTCAATGAAGTTCAGCACCGCTCATCCATTTGAAACACACTATGTACGTACATCGTACGACCGCACTTCAAAACACTCGAGCCGAGGAGCGGAGGATTATGATTGGGTTGAACCAGGTGATGAGCTCATTGGAACTGCAGCACATTTCCTATCAAGAATATAAATATTAAAATATACTCTGGCCCGAGTGGCTGGCGCACCTTCAACCCTCTGATGTGTAGAACAGACACTGAACGGGGAGGTTAGTCCACATGAAGACAGGTTAAGTCAGCCACAGGCAGAGGGGCGGTCCGGCCGACGGCGAGTGTCCTAATCCTGACACGCATGTTTCCTTCAGCGCCGTCTATCGCTTTCCAGTTATGTTGCTGCCTCCAGGATTTATGGCGATGGATTCCAGCAACGGGCGCAGAGCCTGGCCGAAAGGCCTGGAGAGGGAAACACACTTACAGCGAGTCCTTCAATGGAGAACATCACGCACAGCAAGACACAGAAACAAAGTACACTCAAGCATTAGTGTCACAATAAGACGTTTGAATTTGACTTCAGTACTATTGCATATGATTGCTTTGTAATATTAACATCTCATAAATGTTGCAATAATGCGATATTGGGGCAAATAAGGAGGTATCCACTCCCACACCGTCTCACACGTCATCCGTCTGGTGATGTTCAGGGCATTCTTGGCATTTTATTTTTGCGGGTGATGTAACGCAATTTACTATTTTCCTATACTGTCGTCAAATTTGCCTCTACTACTTTCACTTTGACTTCAAAACTAAATAAGGTCAATAAAAAGTCAATCAAACAAACTCTGTATTGTGCCTGTAGAAGGAGCATAAAGGGATTCACACCTGTGTGAATTGAAGATGTTTGACTTTCTCATCAACTCTATTAAACCCTACGGTGAACATTCTTTGTTGTTGTTTATGTTCGGCCCGGCATTCACAAGAAAAGTGCCAACCCATAAAATGAAGACAGAGTTTTATGCTTTTTTTAAAATGTGGTTGTGTGGCCAGAAGATCGCATTAGAGGACAAAACCTCACAGGAGTTTAACCTGAGCAAAAGTCCCGTTCACTACTACTTATCAGATTGTCTTTGGTTCGGACTCGTAACACTATCAACTTCCTTTTTTAGGCATTAAACATACATAACAAATTCATTGTGACAACATCAGCAATAGCAGAGCTTCAGCTGAACTATAAATACGGAAGATAAGACGCTGAGAAGCATTAGAAGAGTACCGGGGGATGCAAGAAACAGCCTCCGTGGCGCTTATTGACTCACGTGGCTAGAACTTCAGATGGGAGGTCGGTGATGTACGACGGGATCTTTTTCCCCGTGAGGAACTGAGCCACCTCGTTGCTGAACGTGTTGCAGTTGTGCTCAAACAAGTTGTACTTGTCGCCGCTGTGCAGAGAGAGAAGAGGCACACATTGAGAGAGAGGCCGGAGAGGGAGGAGCGATCAGGGCGGCTGAGCAGCAGGAACAGATAAGCACATGTTGAGAGAAACACGAGGAACTAAGACGTGGGAGAATTTAAATGAGGGCTGTGTAGGGCAGGAATCATGGATACAGTGTCACGGTACAGAGGATACAATTACATTTACTGTGCATTATGCTACCTCCTGTCTCAGTTTGCTTAGTTACATGAAGAGTCAAATGACTGGAGATAAGATAACGCTGCCATCTAGTGGGCAAATGTGTAAACACAACACCAAATGAATGCCTGCCACACAGCTTTCACATTACAATATCAGTAGAACATATTTGAGAATCTATACAGTAACACCAAAGATAATATTGTGATGCTTAGGAATTTTGATATTTTCGGCCGAACTTTAAATGCACTGAAGAGAAAGTACAGCTTGTCAAAAATATATATATGTTATTTTAATCTGTGTGATGGGCCCTTACCTGTATGTCGACTCTGCCAGTGAGAGCAGGTACTCCATAAATAGATCTGCAGGCACCTCAGTGGAGCCCAGGTCCACGATGGAGTCAGGCTCACCCAAGGGGGTGCCACCCTAAGGTGCAACACACATATACACACCCAAGTGAGATACAATACTTTCTAAGTATTTGCATCCCCCTGTACATCAGTGCCAATGTGTTTATATATTATGTGCTTTGTAAAAGATGATGCTGAAACTTACCGGTGGACAATTGTTGACGCCTTCTCCCACAAAGAAGAACTCTTTTCCATGGACCACAATGGCAGTGTGCCTATGAAATACCAAAACACCACGTTATGATGAGAACCAAGTGATTAACCACAGTTCACAGGATCTACAGTGAGAAGTCTACTTACCAAACCCCGTCAAGCTGTCTCCCTGAGATGATACATATAAAAAAATACAAGTTAAATGAAAATGGAGTTATTCCAATCTACAGAAAACAAAGGCCTCAGGCCTGAGTGGCATCCCCGTGTTGTCCTGCCAGGGTTCTTACACATGTTGACCAATGGATTTCCATGACTTTTCCATGACTTTTCCATGACTTTAAACCAAATTTCCATGACCAAAATGAAATCTCGGTTTAAACATGAAAAAGTGAGAACATTTAGTATTTAAACAATGTGAATTCCAAAGCATACAGCATACATTTAATTAAACAAATGAATAAGAGACAATATTTTATTTAAATAATAAACATTTGCTTCCCGAGCTATGGCCATCCAACTTTCCAGTTAAGGTGCGTTCACTTGCAACGCGGAAAAAAAAGACAATTACGCCGCCAGTATGAGAGCGTATGCCGTCTTATATTTTGAGTCTTTCTTTCTAAAACATATTAATTATTTCAAACTCGGCGTAAATGAACAAGTGAATATAACACATTTCCATGACTTTTCCAAAACTTTTGTGATTTAATTTTTTTCCATGACTTTTCCAGGCCTGGAAATGACCATTTTAAAATTCCATGACTTTTCCAGGTTTTCCATGACCGTACGAACCCTGCCTGGTTTCTCTCGCCTCGCGCACGCACGCAAACAAAACCAGTTGGTTAAAGAACAGTACATCTCGAACAGGTAACGTCAGCTCGCCCAACACTCACCCAGCATGAGAGGACTCAGCTGTCGGGCCATGCCTCTGGACATGTCGTAAATGTACAGCTTCACCGGGTAGCAGTCATGTTGGTCCATGATGGCACAAAGAGAGGGCTTCAAACCGACAACTGCGAGCTAACAGAGAACGAGCTCCACCGAGAGTTGGCTGTAGCTAACCCTTACCTTCGAAACACAACTTAAATATAAAGTTTATCTAGTTAAACACGAGCCACAAACTATTTCACATGCGGGATATAATACTGGAGCAAATATAAATCTAATGATCTATTAACCGGCTAAAAGCGCTGACTGCTACTGCTGCGTCACTGTCCGACTGTAAACAATAACATGACTTGTCAAACAAAGTGCTTTCGCATGGCGAGGGGAGCCTTCCGGTATCGAGCGGCGCGGCAAGCTAAGCCCCGCCTACTTCACCGAGATTGGTCAATACTTTAGATTGGCAGACACACGCATCCAATAGGCGACGAGCTGTTCCGTACTGCGTGCTCGTTCACGTACTGGAACGCGCACGCCTTGTAACTAGTAGGACTTGTTGGTCAGAGAGAAGCAGAGCACGGCGAGTGACTGTATGCTTACAATTACTTTATGTATCTTACGGTTATTGTTTCATATGTTTAGTCCTTATATTGTGTGTGAATCTTTAGAAAGATATATTTGTTGACGCGAACCCAAAATACTAATGAAGCTAAAGAGGCTAATTACGAGCTAGCCAGCTAACGTTGATTGAATGAACATTAACTATCATTAGACTAATTAAGTTTATCTTGATTACACTCAATGAATGGTTCGCGTTGTCCTTTGCATATTTATTGTAATCTGATTAAATTACCACCATATTTGCATTTGCAAGACATCGTAGGTGTAACTTTACGTGTGTCTGGTGGAGCACAAACAGCTCAACGATACACCGACACATACGATCTAACAGTTTAAACATCCTCTATCTTGTAACAGTGTTAAAGCTATTGCATGTTTACTGTTGTTGTTGTTGTTGTTGTTGTTGTTGTTGTTGTTGTTGTGTCGTATTGAGCTGCTGCATCCTGTTGACAGCACCGGAAGCAGCACAAATGGCGGAGTGGAACAAGTTCTACCACAATGAAGACGACGAAGAAGAGCAAGAGGACGGAGAGCAATCTGGTGAGATTAAAGCCTCCTCATAACACTGTAAATAATGCAATACTTTAAAATACCATCGAAAATTATTCATTACTCCTTGCCGATATTTTTTTTTCTCTCCACCTTTCTATGTTTACTTTGTATTTCTGAACTATTTCTGACAACTTTGATTTGATCGCTCTTTGCATGTCATGCAGTTGAGGTTATTAATATGTAATTCATGTCGCATAGCATTTTATACCAACAAGCAAGACACTGTCTCAACCCTCTGTCTCTGTCAGGAGATTCCAAGATCACAGGGAGAGACAGTCTGGTCTTCTTGGTCGATGCCTCCAAGGAAATGTTCATCATCAAGGGAGAAGACGGACAGCCCTCAAACTTTGACATGACCATGCAGGTGAGATGGCCGGCTATCTATTTATTATATTTTTTGCTTTATCTTTGTTGACAATTAAAGTAAATGTGGTAGAATTAGTATGTAAAGGTTGAGAATTTTATTTACAACTAGAAAAACAGCTACTGAATATCGGTATTATTAGCCTCGTTGGTTGTTGTTATTCTCAGATGTTCCTTCTGTCTCGTGATGACCTTGCAGGTGGTGCGCAGTGTGTACGCCAGTAAGATCATTAGCAGTCCCAAGGATCTGATGGCGTTGGTTTTCTACGGTACAGAGCAGAGCAAAGATCCCAGCAAGTCATTCAAGCACGTCTACGTGTACCACGACCTCGACAGCCCCGGTGAGACGCTGCACTTCTTGAACCAACACCTGTTATTAATCCCTTTATATGAATTGCTGCTGTTTTGCTGGAAACATGTGCACAATAACTATGTTCACTGTTTCATACCTAGCTTGTATTCAAATAAAACATATTCAAGATATTTTTGGTGTCATGTGCACATATAACAAGTTATTTGTACAATGAAAAGCTTATATTGCTGGGTCCTCCAACTAAACAAAATTACAAGGTAAGAAAGAAAGAAATACAAATAAGTTACAGTTACAAATAAGTCACAACATATGGTAATGGTCTTATTGCACAAGAATAAGGCACACAAATGTGTGATGACAATATTGCACAGATAGTGTATAAAGTGCACTATGCATTGCTGCGAATGTACAGTGTGATTGTTACATGAAGTCACAGCAGCAGCCGTTCAGTGTGTGTGTGTGTGTGTGTGTGTGTGTGTGTGTGTGTGTGTGTGTGTGTGTGTGTGTGTGTGTGTGTGTGTGTGTGTGTGTGTGTGTGTGTGTGTGTGTGTGTGTGTGTGTGTGGTGTGTGGTGTGTGTGTGTGAGCTGTTCACCTTTTTAACTTGCATGTTATTTTACACAAGTTGCAGTTGCTATTATTATCAATCGATGTAAATACATAAGCACCTTAAGACATTCCTCTTAGTATTGGTGACTCTACAAATTGCTTAACAAATCGTTCTTTCGTCCCATTTCATCCTTTTCCTCGTCTTTCTGTTCCCTTATTTTCCGCAGGTGCAAAGCGAGTGCAGGACGTGGAAGCTCTGCGGGGGGGGGAAGGTGCCCAGCTAGCGGCAGAGACCATGGGCAGCGGACAGACGTCGTTCAGCGACGCCCTGTGGTGCTGCGCCAACCTCTACAGCGACATCAAGCTGCGCCTCTCACACAAGCGGCTCATGATCTTCACCTGCAGGGATGAACCACACGGGGGCGACAGCGGGAAAGACCGACAGGCTCGCACAAAGGCTGGTGACCTCAAGGAGACCGGTAGGCTGCTCTTCTTTCTCCAAATCTGTATTCTACTGTTTTTAGGTTGAAGCTCGAGGCCGCCCTCAGGAACGTTGCTGTTTCCCTGCAAATCCTCTTGCGATGCGTCTGGCCCGTGTGTCATCGACTCGTGAGACTTATCCCTTCTCTCGTAGGCGTCATCATTGATTTAATGCACCTGTTGAAACCGGGCGGCTTCGATGTGGCGCCCTTCTTCCGTGACATCATAAGTCCGCCGGAGGACGAGAGCGAGTTGGGGCTGCAGCTGGAGCCCTGTGGAAAACTGGAGGACCTCGAGAAGAGGGTGCGGGCCAAAAAACTGGAGAAGAGAGCCAATGCCAGGTAGACGTCTTTGTGTATATAGAAAAGCGCCATAAAAGTTTGAATTATTATTATTTCCAGTCACCTCTTTTTGTATTTATCACCCTGTATATTTGCTCACGTGGTTCTTTGTGGTTCATCTTTGTGTCTTTTCGATCCCTAAACGACTCTTCTCTCCTATTCCTCGCACCATCCATCCCTCCCTGCCATCTTTAGGATACACCTGTGTCTTGGTGAGGGCGTCAATTTAGCTGTGGGACTATATTCAACTGCGAGAGCAGCTCGGAAACCAAGTCCCATCAAACTTTACAGGGAAACCAACGAGCCAGTCAACAGCAAAACACGGACCTTCCACACTGAGACGGGCAGCCTGCTGCTGCCCAGTGAGATCAAGAAGTCCCAGGTAAGAGCACGCTCTGTGCTTTGGCTGTTTCCTAAAACTGTGCTTAGATGTCATATATCACATTCATACTTACACTATGTTGATCTGCACTGCACACATTTCATTAACACTAAACACATACACACACTTTACATTTTGCACACTGTCTATATATATATATATTTTATTTAACTTTACATTGCTGTATTTACATATATGTTATGTGTGTGTATATATATATATATATATATATATATATATATATATATACATACATATATATATATATTTTATTTTATTTTGTATTTTATATTTCACTTTGTATTCTTTATGCACAGTCACTTTCTTTCTTTCTTATATTTATATTTTATTGTGTTTAGTTTATTGGTGCTACTGTGTCAACAAATTTCCCCTTGGGGATTAATAAAGTATATTTCTATTCTTCTATTCTTCTATACCGTACACTTCAAGTCAGGCTTTACAGTAGCTGACTTGTACTACCCCCTCAATAAAAACATTGGAACAGAAGAGTGTATCAGCTCCAACTCAAATGTAACTGAATGTATCTGCTGGTCACCGTACATGTCGGTGATTATCAGTGATTTTATTCCGTGTTTTTTTTGTCGCCGTAGGTGTATGGGAAGAAACAGATCGTGATGGAGAAGGACGAGGTGGACGCCATAAAGAAGTTTGAAGATCCTGCCATGTCTCTCATCGGATTCAAACCGATGGAGAGGCTCAAACGTCACCACCACATCCGGCCTGCTGAATTCCTCTACCCCGAGGAGGACGAAGTGAAAGGTACCACTGTTCACCTGACGCGTCTCCGATTCAACTTCAAAACTAATGAAGCAACGTTAAAACCGTAGCGCCCTGCCGCGTGTCGTCCCCCTCAGGCAGCGCGTGTCTGTTCTCCGCCTTGTTGACAAAGTGTCACGAGAGGAACGTGTTTGCCTTGTGCCGCTGCATCTCCCGCCGGAACATGCCACCTCGGTTTGTTGCCCTGGTGCCTCAGAAAGAGGAGCTCGACGAGGGGAAAGTACAGATTTCAGCTTCAGGTGAGACACAGCTGGGCTCAACACACCGGAGCTGCTTTCTGACATTCCTACCGCCGTCTTTGGCATCTCTTTCTTTAAAACATAACGGCGTCTCGTGTGTTGTCTCTCGTGCCCGCGTCAGGTTTCCACGTCATCTACCTGCCGTACGCCGACGACTTTCGGACTCTGGATCCTCCCCAGTGCCCAACAGCCTCGCAGAGTCAGGTGGACAAGATGAAGGAGATCGTCTCCAAGCTCCGCTTCAAGTACAGGTGGCTGCACACAAGAAATACACCAGCACGCTGTATCAAATTCTGAGGATAAAAAAAAAAAGGGAAAAACATTCAATTACCATGACTAGGCTGCTCCTAACCAGGTCAATTTTAATTTGTTTTCATTCTTTGTGGTGGAATGCAGGTGCGATGCTTTTGAGAATCCGGCCCTCCAGCAGCAGTACAGGAACCTGGAGGCCTTGGCTCTGGATATGATGGCTCCAGAGGACACCGAGGACCTCATCAGTGAGATACAAACTAACCCCCCTCGTTGCCGGGACAACGACTTCTTGTTCCTTCAACTAACACTTCCTGTACCTGTCTCTCTCTCTTTCTTTCTGTCCTCAGTGCCAAAGGTGAAGCAGATGGATGCCCGTCTGGGTCCCTTGGTGCAGGAGTTTAAAGACCTGGTCTACCCCGCCGACTACAACCCCGAGGGGAAACCAGCTGCCAAACGCAAAACAGGTCCGGCATCGCAGATACGAGATGAGCAGAAGAGTCGTTTTCACAGCATCTTCGCTGTTTTTCTTGTTGGTATCACACGTCTGAATTCTTCTTTTTTCTCATTCTTTCGACCGAACGCTTTCTCCACCGACGAACCGGCAGCTGACGCCGGAGGCGGAGCCGAGAAGAAGCCCAAAGTGGAGGTGCCAGAAGACGAGCTGCGAGAACGCGCGCAGAACGGCACCCTGGGAAAGCTGACCGTGCCCGTGTTGAAGGAGGCCTGTAAGAAGCTCGGGGTTCACACCACCGGGACCAAGAAACAGGAGCTGATCGACGCCCTGGTGGCCCAGCTGGGCTCATGAGGAGGGAAGGAATACAGCTCAGTGTGTCTGTTGTTGCACTCAAAGCCACATGTAAAACGTCTTTCTTTTGAACTTGTGAATTTTGGGTAAGACCGGGATACTGCGTCCAAAGAAAAAAGCCTTTTTGCGATTGTGCCACGTCAAATGAATCAAGTCTGAATGCAAAAAATGTTTGATACATTTTGGTTAATAAAACTCAAACCTTTTCCAGCGCTGCATCCAGTTTGTTTTATTTAATTTGTGAATCGGCGCTCTGCACAAGCTAAGCGGCACTTCCAGTTCTCCTTGTGGAAAGGAAACAAGGTGTGTCCATTCAAAGTAAAACACCAACATACCTGAACACGGCTCTATTGACGGCGTGTTGGGGGCGGAGCCTGAGCAGGAACAAGGGATCGCTCTCAAACTTTGACCTCGACGTGAGTTGTCAGGTTTTGACACACCGAGTGCAGATAGCGTTCCTGTGGAGGATTATCTGACTGCGCCGCATGTCATGGAGCTTTAGGAACATTTTTGTATTGCTGTGGGTTCAAATAGACATTTAAACGACATTATATTGTGTTTGTCGACTTTTCCTGCGGTAGGTTTTTTGTTTTGGTTTACCCCGTCTGATATCGAGGCACTTTACTTCTTACTAAGGTAATATATGTATTCCTGATATTGTTCCTGGTCATATTTTGAGTTGTTGTATATTATTATTATAGTATTTATTAACCTGGGTGTTGAGGTCCTCTTTTAGTGCTTTTATTCTGACGGTTCTGGCCAGAAGTGCAATCGGATATTGTCGTTACCTTGACTCGGGCTGAAAGTCTGTCGACTGCAGAGGAATGGAGTGTGTTTGTGAAACGAACGCTGGAGCAGGTGAGGGGAACGTCGAGAACATCGAGAACACGCTTTAAAACCACTTTACAGATGTCTGAGCTGCTTCAGAGACACAGCGCTGTCTTTATTTTATATGTGTTCATTACTCACTGGTCCTATTCTAATCCTAAATATTGTAATATTGTGTTTTCATGGCAGCATATATAATCTATAACATTAAGTTAACAGATACATCTTTCTGACTTCAAGGATAGTCTTTAAAAGCAAATAGATATAAGAAATAATCCAGAGCGCCTAACTTTACAGTTCTGAAAAGTGGGGAAAATTAGTTTAAATGGTTCAAATGAATGTAAACCTCACATCTCAAGAGACACACACACACACACACACACACACATCCCTGAATTCAACAATATAGTTTTCCTGGGTTTTCCTTCTGGATTTCTAATTTCCCTAGATGCATAATGTGAAACGTTGCATTACTAATGTCCGTCTCTCTCTCTCTCTTTCTCTCTCTCCCCCCCCCCTCTCCCTCTCTGTTTAGGCTGGTGGATGAGCCCCCAGATGGGGGCCTTTACCATGGTGGGGTATCTCCTCTACAGATTCTCTCAGAGTCAGTCACTCACCAACGCACACCATCATATTCATTTCACACGGTTCCCCCCTTGAAATATTAGCCATCGGGTTTCTCCGATAAGAGAGATCGTGAGTCTGGAAACCAGGAGGTGGACATGGTTCTGATGTGAACTGACATCCCTGAGTGTATGTGGGGAGGTGAGGGTTTCCCCTGGGTGAGGAGGACCCTCACCTCCCTCCATTGTTAGTGGCAAATATCAACCTGTGTATCTATTTGCGTCAAGCCTGCTGAGCTCATTCTTTAAAAGATCAAAAACAATCGTCTCTATCTTCGTCACATGGTCAGCAAATCCTATCAGAAGTCTAAAAAACCACGATGACTCCATGACCAGCCCTTTGTTTCCCCTGCAGCACTGCCGGCTCTGATCCGATGGCCAATCCGTCTGTTTTGCTCTCTCACCGGTGAGTTATATGTATCAGAGGTCAGAGGTCAGAGGTCACTTTGCCCTCACGGCCATGTTAGTGCACCATGTGACATAAGAGCACCGAGTAATTCACCTGTGTGTTGTGCCTCAGGTCTGTCGGCTCTGTGGAGCTGGGTGGGCCGCCTGGTGGGAACCCTCCGTGGTACGAAGGATACGTCTACCTCACTCCTGACCCCCAACTGGGTCACATGACACCGTAAAGTCCTCTAACCGTTCTTCTCTTTGTGTCTCAGGAATCCAGAGCCTGTGTAAATGGCTGTCTCGAATTTGGGGGTTTGTCGGAAGTGAGTGCCGCCTGGGTGGATTTATCTGTGTGGTTGTGTAGATAGATAGATAGATAGATGGATACTTTATTATTCCCGAGGGAAATTTACTCTTTATGGAGAGCTTCAACTGGACTTTTAAAGTTTGACATTCGAGTGGGTAGTTTGAAGAAGAGCACACGAGAGAAATCTAATATCTGAGAGCTGCATCATAACTTTTGGCCTATAATTAATAACTGCCTTCCAATCTGCTCCTCCGTCAGCGTCTTCTTCCAAGTTGAAGTGGCTGGTTGCCGTCATCACAGGTCAGTTCACCTTCTGATTACATCCTGGGGATTTTTCTACTGTTTCTTAAGTGTTAAATATATTTAAAAACATAACATCTGCTCACTCAGAGCCAGTTGAGCCAAGAATCTCAGCTTTTAAAAAAAATGATTCATCCAAATAAATCCTGTCACCTGTGCAGGGTCATCCGGAAACGCACCGCTGGAGTCGGAGAGTGCCGACCAACCGGGCCTGAGGCTGATCCTCCTGGGGCCCGCGGGCGGAGGGCGGACCTCCCTGGCTGATACTTTGTTGGGCAACAGCGAGAAAACGGCCCCCATGGGTCCTCTAATGCAGAGCACCAAGAGAAGGGCAGTCATGGGGGGGAGAGAGGTCGTCGTGATCGACACCCCGGATCTCTTAGGGTCGTCATTGGGGAACGACGAAAGAGCCAGGGAGGCCCTGAGGAGCCTCCAGCTGGCCGGTCCGGGGCCACACGCCTTCCTGCTGGTGATAGCAGCCGGGGGCTCCGGCACAGGGGTCCGTCAGGACACGGCGGCGGCCCTCCGCTCCACCCGAGAGCTGTTTGGAGACGGGGTGGCGACCTATGTCATACCGGTGCTCACCCACGCGGCCCGGAAGCATGCGGTGGAGCACAAGGACTCCGAGGGTCCGGAGAGGACTCCGTCTCCATGCGACCAGAGGTCAGAGCTGGTGGACAACGGGCCAGACTGCCCCCCGCAGGCCAAGAGCGCGCTGCGCAGGCGGCTGCTGGGGCGGGTGACGGAGATGAGCGGGGGACATTTCGTCCACGAGCTGCAGAGGAGGGAGGAGCGCGTCAGGGAGGAGCTGCTCGCCGACATGGGCAACGCACTGGCCGGAAGACTGGGACACATGTAGATGAGAGGGGGGAGGTGTGTGTGTGTGTGTGTGTGTGTGTGTGTGTGACATAGTTGTCTGGGCAGTGAAACAATAGGAAGGCAGGATTAAACAAGTAATGTTTACATTTAGTGTGAGGGGGATTCTTTGCTTGGAGTGTTTTGGTCACTCTGCTTGTTTACAGCGGTTCAGATACACTTACTACCTGTGACCGCCTTTGGTTTTCAATATGTGTTTGGCACCCTTCCTTATCTTTAATGATTCATAAGAGATATCAAACTTTAAAGATGATGGGGAAAATAAACCAAAGTCACGTTGGGACTTGAGTGCAGCTGCTCCGATGTGGACTGTGATTTCTCCGGAGGCCTCGGAAATGAGAAGTTAGACAAGAAAATGAAACAACTGCTTATGAAATAAAGGACGAAAGATATCTTCATCATTATGTCAACGGATGATGGGAACAAGTCCATATACAAAGTTAATCATATTTTTTGTGAATTCTGAGCTACTTTTTACATGTCTAATTGCGGTACAATGCCATAATTGACCAGTCAATTGACCAGTTTTGAGGATTCAATAAAGCGACATGACAGCGGCTGTGTTCTCCAGTCCTCAGACTACTGTACTATCTATAGGTCAGAAAGAGACAGTTTGTCCCCATACAGTATGCTAAAGATACCAGGATGTCCATACTGCAGCACGAGGGTCAAAGTTCAAGGTGCAATACATATGTCCTAATTAAATGCATACTGCATGCAACAGATATACTTTGTAAGAGCAGCTGCAGCAAGTAAAAAATAAATAGTATGAACGAAAAACGGATGTCCTTCCGAACAAGAAAAGTATTTTTTCAGTATCTTTTAAATCACGAATGTGTTTTACTTGGAATAAAACATTCCTTGCAGTGTTGATAGTTTTCCTATCAAATACATTTTTGTATGAAACTTTGGAAAACAATGAGCTAAAAAAGGACCCAAAAAGTGTTAAAATAACTTTTTTCCCCATTACTTGCAGGTCGCTGCTGCAAAAACAACTTATTACCTGACATTTATGTCAAACACAACCTATTACCTGACATGTATGTCAAAATCGTCCGCAAAGTGGAAAATATGGGGCTTCGCAGTCTCAGGGGAGCGACTGCGCAGCCTATTGACGCAGGCGCTGGTGACAGTCATATGGAGACGCCACTGCGCATGTGCGCGTCTGCACGGACGGGGAGACAGCCTGTGAGAGGGTAGAGCGACAGAGCGAGAGAGAGAGAGAGAGAGAGAGAGAGAGAGAGAGAGAAAGCTACACTCGGGAAAGATTGGCAAAGACAAAGGAGTGAACAGCCTTCAGGGGGAGGAGAACGCGTAGTTTGAACGGCGGCTCGTGGTCGTCCAGCCGTGACAGCGACCAGGTGAGTGGCCGCTGCCGAGGAAAGGAAGTTAGGAGACGGGAAAAGGAAGCGCCGTGTTCCGCTGTGGACGCAGCGGCAGCGGCACGTCGGGCAGCCGGGAGGCGACCGACACATATCTGTTGCATATCGAGGACGAATAGCATCCGTCCGTGTGTGGTTTCAGAGGAGAACAGCCGCGGTAAGGTGTGTGTCTGTGTGTCTGTGTGTGTGTGTGTGTGTGTGTGTGTGTGTGTGTCTGTCTGTCTCTGTGTGTGTGTGTGTGTGTGTGTGTGTGTGTGTGTGTGTGTGTGTCCTTGTTTTGTTCGTAGCTGTTGCCACATTTCTGCTAGCCTAGTGAACAGGCTGCTTCCTCTCCAGTCTAGGCTCCTAGGCATGTTTACCTCCTTCTCCTTCTGGGGTCTGCTGACCAAGAGGAGAAGCCCATAACCCCCCCCCCCTCAATAACAGTGGGGTTTTTTTCCCAAAAGTTTTTCAGACTAAGTAAACAGTTTTTAAGGTTTAATTCCGGCTCTGTTGACTTTAGAATTACAATAATACCAGTATTAATATCCTCTCTCTTCCAGGCGTCTCGCGTCCCCGTCGTCTCCGTTCCAGTGGAGGTGTGACGCCTCGCGGTCACCGTGGCCCGGTGATGGAAAGAACTGTGGAGCTATAGGCTTGGTGACTGGATGGAAAGAACTGTCCACACACACACACACACACACACACACACAGAGCAAGATGGAGGAAGTGGAGCCGCACAGAGGACAGTTTGATTGACCGCTCCGCTGACGTGGTGCTGGAGGAGTAAACCTTCGTTTGGGAGCATCTGGAGTGTCCCTCGTCCGTCTCGGGCTCCAGCTTTCACCCCCCTGCCTGCCGCTGACCTTTCTGCACCATTCTATAATTTTAGAGAGAGAGCAGGTGTGAAGGAGCCACAGGTCTCAACCCCCCCGCCCCCCTCCTCCTCCTCCCTCCACCCCCCCGGTCCATCCGTTTCACAGAGACACCCAAGCTCCTCTCTTCCAAGGCGGCTGAGAGGTTGCTATGGCAATGGTTGTCACGATGCTGATATAGCATCCTGAAGGAGGTGGTGGTGGAGCTGGAGGAGGAGGTGGAGGTGGAGGCGGCGGCGGCGGCGGTGGTGATCGTCCAGGGATGGGAAGCGCTCCGTGTCCAGCCGGTGAGTGGAAGGGTAAAGGCCGAGGCGGCCTGCAAGAGCTGGGATGCATGCGCTGGAAGGTCAGCAAGCAGAAAGGAGGAGGAGGCGGCGAGGTGGGAGCGGAGGAGAGGAGGTGCAAGGACCCCACGGATTCTCAGCGGCAGCAGGATCTCTCCTTCTCCGCTCCCTCCCTCCCCCCCCCGCCGCCGCCTCCAGCCATCTACCACGAGCAGCAGCGGCGGGAGCTGTGCGCGCTGCACGCCCTCAACAACGTCTTCCAGGACGGGACGGCGTTCAGCCGCGACGCGCTGCAGGACATCTACCAGAGGTGGGGAGACGCCGCCGCCCCCTCCCATCGCCGGTGCGGTGAAGCATTGTGGGTAATCTGTCGAGTCTCTCCTGTCCGACACGTCGCAGGCTTTCTCCCGGCACGCTGGTGACGCCTCACAAGAAGAGCATGCTGGGTAACGGAAACTACGACGTGAACGTGATAATGGCGGCGCTGCAGACCCGAGGCTTTGAGGCGGTGTGGTGGGATAAAAGAAGGTATGTGGGGCGGGTGGTGATAACTTTATTCTGTATATATTATTTATATTTATATTCACCCGTGTTCACATCAAGTGCTCCTGTACCTGCGGTCTGAATGATGTTGTTGTCAGCGTTCCCGGTTCCCTCATTAACAGTCCTGTGTGGATCTTGCTAACATAAACTTGCTTTTATCAGTCAAACAATGATGTTATCAGAAAAGCCATATTCCCGTTTCCCTAGCAACGCTGATGCTGATTGCTGCAGGCGGTGGGGATTCCACCCGTGGCGTTGTAATTGGGGCTTTTGCGTGTTCATTCTACATATTCAGTGAGGATGTGTGTGTTTTTATCTAGTCGACGTTGTGGTTGGGGTGTAGCTGTGACCTCTTTGTGATGCATTCAAGTGCTCACGGGACATTCTCAGTCGCGATTTCAGAACAGAACGACAACCTTGTGAATACATCGAGATACCGAATCCACGTGATCCTCTTGTTTGCTTGTTGCACCACACACACACGCTCACACACTCACACACACACACACACACACACACTCACACACACGCGTACACACTGTCATTTTGCCAGAGCAAGAACATACGCCTACAGGATGATTAAGGAAGGAACTAATCAACATGTTATGAAACGCCCTTTTAATACATTTTCATTACACTGAGTTACTTGTCTGAATGTATCATTTGTGAAGTTCTTTTCATCTTTTAGATGTGTGGCGTCTGTTTAACATTTAATGCGTTGAAAGCTTCTTCATGCTGCTGCTGTTTACAAATTATTAATTCTCCCTTTTTGAAAATCAAGCTGCTACTTTAGTTTTGTTTTCATCTCCAGCGACGTCAAGGTTGCGTTGTAGTAATCTTTTATTGAGTATAAGGCTGCCGCCGTGCTCCTCTTACTATGATCAGCAGGATGAACCCTTCCTATGATGACTCAAGAGTCAGGTTATCATATGGAATTGAAAGTCGTCTGTAAAGTAGTGAATGTATTTAATCTCTAATCCAGGGGCGTCAAACTGATGTTCACCGTGGGCCAAATCAGAATCATGGCCGCCCTCTTAAAGGGCCGGACACACTTTATAAACTCCTCGAACGTATTGTTGAATAACTCTCTTTGCATTTGATTATTGTTTATTTGAGTGTAGAAATATTGTACATAAGAGAATGTCTCTAATGTTACATCATGAATCTATTTAATCCTAAACCTTCAAAATAAAAGCACAGGATATTGTTCATAAATTTCGGATTCGGCCCGCGGGCCCTGTGTGTGACACCTGCACTCTAACCCATTGTGTGCCCGACAAAAAGTCCAACATTAATGCGAGGAATATGACAATTTCTACATGACGGTAATAAATCCTAATTGCAAGCTTGACGCATTTCATTGAGACGCCATTCGCTGCCTCCTCCAGGGACGTGGGCGGCGTGGAGCTGTGCAGCGTGACGGGCTTCATTCTGAACGTGCCGTCCAACCTGCGCTGGGGGCCTCTCCGGCTGCCGCTCAAACGCCAGCACTGGATCGGAGTCAGAGAGGTGGGGGGGGTCTACTACAACCTGGACTCCAAGCTGCGTGGGCCTCAACCCATCGGCAACCCGGACGAGCTCAGGTGAGGGAGGGAGAGGGAGGGAGGGAGGGAGGGAGGGAGAGAGAGGGAGAGAGAGAGAGAGAGAGAGAGAGAGAGAGAGAGAGAGAGAGAGAGAGAGAGAGAGAGAGAGAGAGAGAGAGAGGAAAAATATTCAAAGAGTTCTAGTCACAGGGTTTCTAATACTTGGATAGAAGATATATCTACAGAGTTAAATGTTAGTCTCTTAGTTTGGGTGTAGTTGAGTAGGTCTTCATTTTTGGGGGAAATGGAGAAACAAACTAGTTTCTTCCAGCCGAGTTCACGGCAGTTCATAGAACAGGAAGTAGAAAACTTGGCTTCACACACACGGCGTGTTTTAGCATCTTCTAGCTCGTTAGCTTTGTTTCGGAGCAGCTGTTTCCAGGCGTCCCCCCCCTCCCCCCCCCCCCGCTCCGCTGCAGCCCGACAAACAGACAAAGCCAGCGACTACCTTGTGAACATAGTGGAGCGTTTAGCAGCTAATGAGCGAGATGCGTCCCCCAGGAGTCAGAGGAGACCAACACAGAAGTCAAAGTAGAGTAAATATTAGACTTGCATTCAGCAGGCAGCTGACATCTCTTTAAATAAGTTTCTGTTCGGCAGCTTTGCAAAGTGAGTTGTCGCTTCCTCTAGTACAAGCAGGTCTATCCTTTTAAAATCCTGTGTGCGTTTGGGTTTTTATCGCATATAAATTGATATAAAGCATCTCTCTTTTGACCATCATAACTGTGGCTCGCCCTCTTTTACCACCAAACCAGGAAGTTTCTACGCCAGCAGCTGCGAGGGAAGAACTGTGAGCTGCTTCTGGTGGTCTCTGAGGACGTGGCGGCCCACCAGGCCTGGCGCTCGGACGGCTGAAAGGGTTCTTGCCGAGGCGGCCGATCGCAGAACGAACAGCAGCGGGAAGTAAAGGCGGCGCGGCCGATGGCCTGGAGGTGCTCAGCCGCGGATGTGTTTCCCCGACCTCCTCGGGGGGGTTTGTTTACACGGCCATCGCTGGACTCTCCTTATCGGAGAGGACGAAGGAAGCAAACACTTTACAGGGAGAACTGGAGAAACTACAGTCCTTTACTCGCATCGCAGTTAAGACTTATAAGAAGTCGCTATTCTGTTATTTTATATATATATATATATATATATACACATATTGACTATTTTTCAATGTCAGTTTTTATTTTTATTTCTTTTTACTGTTCAAGTTTCCAAAGTCACGAGTGCTCAAAGCTGTGTTCATCCGCTGGTCCCTCAGCGACCCTCCCACTACAGTCTCCACACACACACACACACACACACACACACACACACACACACACACACACACACACACACACACACACACACACACTGTAACGAGGCCGTGCAGACATGACCGTTTTATACGCAGCCGAGCCCCCCACCTGGTTTCCTTTCAAGGGAAAAGTAACGGCGTCATCGTCCATCAAGCTTTTTTTTGGGTAATTGTTCATATAATGACTTTTGCTAATCATCGAGGAATTAATGCAACACTAACAACGTCCGTCATCACCGAGTAGACTAATGCTGGATTATTATTTGATGTATCAATCGAATTACGGTGATAAGAGAACCCGTTGTCTAACTTGTTGACGCAAATTAAACATTACAAAAGTACAGAAATTGGCCATTCTTGGTATTAACAAAGCGGAACATTTCTCGAGGTTTCGACCACATCAGCAGAGAAATGTAAAACTGGAAGTGGATTAATTAAATTAAAACATAAATGCACACAAATATGCCAAACTTCTCCTTTCATAATGGGAGAATTGGCTTAATCGATTATTTAAAATAACCGTTTATTAAGACCTTTCCAGCCGGTGGTTCTTTGGCCCTTGAGTGTCTGCTGGGGACTGTAGGATAAGGTCAGAAACTTCAGCTTGTCTCCAGGGAATCTGAGGAAGAAACCTCTGGATCTCCCACGTCGGGTGTATTTACATGGTGGGAACAGTACGGAGGAATAAGCCTGAGCTTCCCCCTGCGCTGGTGTCAAGAACGGACGGGTTTGCCTTCACCGAGTCGGATGCTCTGGTGTCATATAACCCCAAAAAACAAAGGAATGCTCTTCTCGTGAGCAGCAGGGATGACAAAAGGCCCAAAATCATCGAAGATTACAAACGCAACAAAGGGGGTGTCAATAACCTTGACGAGGTAATGCACTTTTATTATTCATAATATATTTTGAAAGGATAATGCATTGAATTTGGGTGTAGGAATATATTTAGTTTCCTTTTTTATTTTCACAACCGAAAAATAGGTATACTTTAATGTAAACAAGGTCTATTGATACCAGAGGACGACGAGTGTGATTTTTGCGCTGCCATTAGAAACATTTTAATGATTCAAAAACAGCATCCGGAAATTACATTTTGACACATACCACCCTGTAATAAGTCAAATAGTCAAAATAAAATATTTTTTTCACTTCATTTCCACTAAAAAAACAGGGTGTACTTTTACATGAATAAGGTCTATTACAATGTGTGATAATGGGTTGGACTGAAGTGAGACTAAAGGTGTGAAACAGAATGTGTTGGAAATGTATATTATATCCTTAAATTACAACCAGGTGGAGTCATTTTGTACCCCAGAGGACAAAAGGTGTATTACAACTGGGAGGACATTACGAGGGTTAAATAAATCCTCAGCGCATTCAAACAGGAAGTTGTTTACTTCTCATTTGTAGTTTTTTCCAACGTGCATCGATTTACCTTAACATGTATTACGTGACAGTTTATTTATAATAGAGTATTTATTATTGGGACATTGACTTTGGATCATTTTTTAATGTTTGTGATGTCTGCAAATGTTTCATTCTGTATTTTACAGTATTTCTTAATTTCAGTCCAGGTTGCTTGTAGCTGATCTGGGAAAAGACGGCGGAACGAACACTTAAAGACGGGAACATTTTGACAAGTTCCTGTTTTTTTAAATATGTTTTTAATTCTAAATTATTCATTCATTTGTATATTAAATAATCAGTGGTTTAGTAGTTTTATTTTAATTCATACTTATTTTTTTCTCGTCCTGTTCTTTATGTTTTTTGGTGAGTGATTTCAGAATTTTTGCCACAATTATTGCAGGATTCTGACATTTAATTAACGCGTTTCCCATGTTGGAGTCATGTTGAGAAGAAGTCTGCATTTATAATGCAGGTGGAATTCCATATATCAGCTATAAAGAGATGTTGGTCTGGTAAGTTTATTTTGAAATAATATGTCTTGTAAATATGCTGTGGTGTAGCATTCTATACATCTTCACATTAATGAGTTTTACTAACATCTGTCCATCTTTTAGGATCTTTCGGAGGTGCAAACATTTAAAAAAAGAAGATATTGCCTCCAGTGAAATTAATCTTCCTCAACAGGAGAAAATTCGTCAAGACTTGGACAGTGGACGAAGACCAGGATTAGACTTTTTTGAATTGTATTATGTTGTTGACATCCGTTTGCAGTTGGTCCAACAATTTTTAAAATTAAAACTAATTAGACCTTTGGTTAACCTGGCAAGTTATGTTTTTATATATATATATATATATATATATATATATATATATATATATATATATATATATATATATATATATATGACTTCTCCTCAGTTTCAGATTATCTTAACGTGGAGACCCTGAACTGTCGAAGTGAGTCTGACGCTCTTCTTCGGTGGTGCTTGACACGACGACCAGCTTCCTGTTCGAGTCTCTTACATCGATAATACACTTTATTATTAAGATTATAAGATGATAAACTTTATTATTAAGATATAATGTGATGTAAATAAGTAGCACTTAGCTGTTGTTACTGTTGTTTTTGTTGATAATTAGTCAGCAGGATCAACTTCAGATCTGTCGGAGAGAAGTGATGAAGATGACAGTGATGAAGATGAAGGGAACTACGTCAACGTCCACAATGGGAATCAGACACGCGAAGCTCAGTGAGCGCACTTAAAGGGCCAGTAGCGATGTTTAAAAGAACAACTTAAAGGGCCAGTAGCGATGTTTAGAAGAACAACTTAAAGGGCCACGGGTGCTGGCCGTGTTGGCTGGACGTTCATCGGGCTCAGACCATGTGGTCCAGAGCTGCTTCCTGTTCACCTGAACCAGGGACGCTGGTTGAGAGCTTCACCAGAGCTCGGAGGGGTAGTTAGCTTTAGTTTTCTCAGTAAGAAAATTAAGAATAAGGGGTTAGACCAGCGGTCCCCAAACTACGGCCCGCGGGCCGGATAGGGCCCGCCTGAACAATACCAGAGACGCATTCTGATTTATTGATTTATTTTTAGTCCGGCCACAAAAATTCTCGACTAACCGCCGTCAAATAGATTGGAATAACGGCGAAAAGGTTCGGTAAGATCCCGGAAAGGTCACAACCGGAAGTATTTGAACAGTCAGCACTTGTCGGTGCGGCTGAACCTCCGGACGATGAGTGTGACAAATAAAGATGGTTACTCCCATAAAACATCCCGGGGGCGCCGTGTTCTTGTCTTTGAAGAGCCGGTGTTCTGTCATTTTTTGCTGCCTTGTCAAAATTTGCTACCCGCTGCATAAACCGATAGGTGTGTATCGATTCATGCTACCCTATCTGATAGGATGTTATTGTGCTATCAAAATGTGCTTTTCTTTCAAAGTTCAATGTTTCACTTTTCACTGTTAAAGTGTTTATCTTCAACACTAAATACCCTAATAATAAACCAGTGCTTTATTATGATAATGTGAACAAACTCATGTTTACAATAATTTGTTGACACAAAAGAAATAGCAACTGCTTATCGCTCATTAATCTACATTACTACATATTATTACTACCTGTACAATATACATGCTGAATGTACTTTTAACTAGGGAAATAATCGGGATTTTTAGGATGTCACTCCCAGTTATCAGACGTGCATCGACAGGGTGGCAAAACATTATGGGCGTGTCAAAAAAACCTCTGAAAATCGACTCGGCGCATGCGCAATACCACAAGGTATCAGTTCTGGACAAGTAGCATGAAATGACAGAACACCGGGTCAAGACATAATTCATGTTTTTCCAAAAAAATTGGTTGTATAATTATTTTTCATTATTTGTAACTTTGTAATTTTCCTCATGAATATTTCAAAGAAGTTTGGAAAGAAACTTGAGATTCAGAGTGAGAACTGTTTTTATTTACACGTCATTAATCATCTTCCATCTGATGCACATTCATGACGATATAGTTGATGAAATTAAAAAACCTGATTTACTTAATGACCATGAATAAAGATAGAAAATCACAATTAAACAGTTCTTTACACAGAATGAAACGAGGAATCAACAGGGAAAATATATCATAAAACATACATCATAAAACAATATACCAGATTACTTCACACCTATCTTTAAAGTTATACGATCATGTCACACAGTTAACATGTATTTCTCTTTAGAAAATATATTTTAGATTAAAACTATATTTCAGGTGTTTTACAGTAAAATAGATGAAAACAATAAAGAGAAAACATGTTTTGCATTATTAATTAACTAGAATGGGCACTTGGTAGAGCGCATAACTTTGCATATGAGCATTATGAACATACAAATTGATTGTGCAAAAGAATTAAAAAGAAGATTTTGACCTTTCCATGACCTTGAACTTTGATCCGATCAATCCCAAAATCTAATCAAATGGTCCCCGGATAATACCCAATCATCCCACTAAATTTCATGCGATTCAAAGAAGATGTTGACCTTTTCATGACCTTGACCTTTGACCCGGTCAATCCCAAAATCTAAGCAAATGGTCCCCGGATAATAACCAATTATCCCACCAAATTTCATGCGATTCGGTTTAATGCTTTTTGACTTATGCGAATAACACGCACACATACAAATACAAATACACGGCGATCAAAACATTACCTTACGCATTTTCAATAAGTCAGAATATGTTTTCAGACTGAGTGTAAAGTATTACTATCTTAAACTAAAACACAATTAAAACATTTAGGCAGAATAAAAGAAAAAATCCCCAAATAAAACATTTAAAGGAAATGTAATATACCACAAAACAATATGCTGATCACCAGATGACTTCACAACTAACTTTAAAGTGTTTGAAATGTCATAAATCTGTTCCAATCATTTTGATTCAAAAACAGATCCACAAAATGTATTTTCTTAATGTTTTTCCAAACATGTGTTTATGATAAAAACAATATTTCATGTGTTCATTTTAATCTAGTTATTTAATTATAACTGAATTAACTCAAGTTTGTGACCCGATGCTGTGATCCAGTTTGACAGCAGCTGCTTCTCGGAGTGCTGGATCACTTCCTCGTACGTCTCCTCCACTTGTTTGTGTTTGTTCCTCTTGTCCTTCAGAAATATCAGTTTGACACATTCTCATACCAGCAGTTTTAGCTTCACCAGTGTTTCCAATAATGAACCAGGGGAAGAGTCTCTCAGTGAAAGTGTCTCTGAGAGTGGTGATGTGAGTCGTGTCTTCAGGGTCGTAGAAGGACACCTCCCCCCTGTCGTAGTCCAGCTGGACTCTGATCCTCTGGGGACTCTTCGTCACTGTGACAGTCTGACCAAATCCATTAGTGTATTCTTCATTGAGATGAATTAAACACCATATTCCATCTTCTGGGGAAGCAGATGTATCTCCCTTCCTGTCAACAGACTCTTTAGCCACACCTACAAACCAGAAAGGAAGGTCTCCCACCTCCACCTCCCAGCTGTGTTTCCCTGAGCTGAAGCCCTCAGATCCCAGAACATTAACATGCTCAGTTAATCTCTCTGGATTGTCCGGAAGCTTCTGGTGTGTGTCTCCACGTCTCACACTGGTCAGATCATCAGACAGACGGAGAAGGGTGTGTGCAGTGTTTGGGTCCAGAATGACGGGACTGAAGTGGACCTGGTCCTTCATCTTGTCCCAGACTCTGAAGGACAGGTTGCCCAGGTGTCTGGCCTCATCGATCAGCGCTCCTGAGCCCAGCCGTGGCTCTGGGCCTGAGCTCTGGGCTCTTGCTCTGGTCTGAGTGGCTTTATAACTGCTGAGGAACGACAGCTTGTGTTTCTGCAGGTCTTCTTCAACTGCAGAGATGCAGTCTGACAGAGAGGACATCTGCTCCTGAAGCATCTGCATCTCTCTGCGGAGGGTCTTCCCCTTCTGCTCCCCTTCCTCCCTCAGAGCTGCCAGCCTGGACTCCTCTTCCTCTTTCAGGGACCGGTGCAGCTTGTTGAACTCGGCTCTGATCTGCCTCTCTGTGGACAGCAGCTGCTTCTCGGAGTGCTGGATCACTTCCTCGTACGTCTCCTCCACTTGTTTGTGTTTGTTCCTCTTGTCCTTCAGAGACCTCAAGTCAGACCTCAGCTGGTCCTTCAGGCCTCTGACTGCTTGTTCTAGAGGAATCACCTTGTGGCTCTGGTGGAGAGGAAACTCACAGACAGCACACACAGCCTTCTGCTCGTCCTCGCAGAACACTTTAGTCTCTTCTCCGTGTTCACACGGCACCTCCTCTTTCTTCTCCTCTTTCTCCTCCTCTTGCTCCGTCTCAGGTGAAGCTTTATTCACCTGAGCAAACGAGTCAGCCAGTTCCTTCAGTGCAAAGTTCACAAAGATATCTTTTGAGTGTTTCCTTTTACAGATGGGGCAGTTTTTGTTTCCAGCTTGTTCCCAGAATCCTCCCAGGCAGCCGGAACAGAAGCTGTGGTTGCAGCTCAGAGACACGGGATCTCTGAACGTCTCTGCACAAACGTGGCAGCTCAGGTATCTTTCAACAAGAACTATTTTCTCAGCCATTTACTCTGATATGTGAATATCTATAAACAGAAAGACTAAATCACAGAATATAATCCTTCTTGTTTCGAGTGGATACTTCACCCTGTAATGGCGTCTTTCAGCACCGTTCAGCAACATGGAATCAGCTTTAAGTTTCACTTTCTATTATTTTATGTACATAACTAACATGCCACGTTTATACCAGCAGGTGGTGCTATTTAGTTTATTATCGAATTTTACAGCAACTTCCCTCAAGAAGTGCCTGATAATTGTTACTAAAAAGTTTTATTAAAATATGAAGTTATGCATCTTAAACTGATTTCACGTTATCTGTGAGTAAATAATTAACTCTTTGTGCCCGTTAGATCCTCCAAACCCCAATTATGATATCTCATGTTTTAACCGCTACGGAGACGTCAGAGCCAGCGGAGCATTTTAAAAAGTCCTGCCGACATCAGGCTGCTGTCGGCGGCCACACAGCGAGGTTGAATCACAACAAACCTCCACAGATATGATTTGTAAACTACTAACTTCTCCTGAAAACATCCTAACATTACATGCCGTGACTCATCAACAGCGGTATTTAGACAAAGTTATTCTTCGTCTTCTTCCGGGTTTATTGGCATTATCCATACACATATTATTCTGCAAAGAGGAGGTGGACTCAGTTTATCATTTGTTTTTGTCCTTGTAACGTTAAACATGTATATATAGTTTTTGGAGTCAAATGTATTAATTCAATTACAATTATTAAGTTTGCTGATGAATAATTGATGATGAAATTGGCCTATCTCAGTGACGTATTTGTAAAGCTGAATGAATTAAATGTCTTTACGGCAGAGAGCAGCACCTTCCTCCTCAGCTGCAGACCAGATCAGGTTTCACAGAAGCTGAGATGTGGGTCAGGAGACTCGATCAAGGGAATATTGATTTGAGAATCTGTGTGAATTTAAACTAATACTGATACAAATTGATGCCTCACATTATTGTTTTGAAAATATATTTAGTGTAAATATATTAAACTCTTTATTGCCAAACATTTTAACTTGTTTAGATTCGTTTTTTTACAGGTTGCACTTATTGTTATTATATCCAGTGCAACACATTAATTGCAGCCACAATAAGCTATTTGCCGAATATTTTTTTTTTTCACAACTTTAATTACATTGTTTTTGTTTTCATTATCTAAACACAAAAAAAGGGGCATTATAGTCTTACCGTGAGTGCCCACAAGAGCTCCAATGTATTTATCATTCCCATGGCACTTCCTCCTGTGTCTCCTCTCCTCAGCATCACCCTCCTCAGTGTCCTCTCCCTCCTTGTCTCCTCTTCTGATTTAATTTTCCTTGATCCTCTCTTTCTCGGACCCATTGTCATCAAGACCACTCCTCCTCTCCATCGTGGAATATGCCTACTATGAACTATTCATACACTCTGCCATATTCATTGAATGTAGAAGAATAGAATAGAATATAAATATAAATATACTTTATTAATCCCCAAGGGGAAATTTGTCGACACAGTAGCACCAATAAACTAAACACACAAGAACAAAATATAAATATAAGAAAGAAAGGAACAGTGACTGTGCATAAAGTATACAAAGTGAAATATAATATACAAAATAAAATATATATGTATATATATATATATATATATATATATATATATATATATACAACATATATGCAAATACAGCAGTGTAAAGTTAAATAAAATATAGGCAGTGTCCAAAATGCAAAGTGTGTGTATGTGTAAATGAAATGTGTGAAGTGCAGATCAACATAGTGTAAGTATGAATGTATGTATTTTAACTCTAGTCTGGCCTTCTGGTCACATCACATCTATTGCACCTGTCCATCCTGGAGAGGGGTCCTCCTCTCCTGAAGGTTTCTTCCCTTTTTTCTCCTGAAGGGTTATTTGGGAGTTTTTCCTGATCCTGATGTGAGGTTTTGGGTCAGGGATGTCAATGTGTACAGATTCCGAGACAAATTTGTAATTTGTGAAATTGGGCTACACAAATAAACTGAATTGAATTGAATCAAGAGACAGGCGTGAGCGTCGTTTAAAATTATGTTAATCTCCGAGGAATGGCGCTTCTGTAGTGGCCAATTTAAAATATGCATTCCTGAAGGCTGTTGACCTATAAGCCCCGGACAGTGGTGCGAAGTTTGACTGTCAAAACTTTATGAAGGTCAAAATGAGTGTTTCACGCATCCCTCCCGGCCAGCCAGTCAGAGGGCTTCACGCAGCTGCCACAGGCCATTGGAGACGCTTCATGCTCAGCAGCAAAATGGCCGCCCGTCAACCGACTGACTCCACAGCGCTTTGAAATTTTAATTCTTCTGCACATTAGGGTTTACACTATTACGACGTCAGTACTTATTTACACACCAGTAGCTCGGTACGCGTGCATTTCTAATCATCCGCCTCTCACGTTGACTGTCCGCACGAGCGTCGCTGTTCTTGTTGCCGCGACGAATGCCTCAAGAAGCGAGGAAAGAAAATCGCACTTAAGCACTTTAGCTAAGCTAGCTAGCACGCGAGCTTTTCTTCATATGTGATTCCAGAGGTGAGTAACGCGAGCCGGAGGCGTGCGCGGTCGCGCTCGACGTTTTGACATGTCATATTTGCCATGCATGCAAAATGACTGCAACATATGTGTTTAATGAAATGCCACAATACGTGCTCGCCGAGCTAACGCCGTTAGCCCCGGCTAGCTGCTAGTCGCTTCTGTCAGTCGTTAACTTAGCTCGCGGAGCTAACGGTCGCTAGCTTACCGCTAGCCGTGGATGTGGATGTGCGCGGCTCGAGGACCGCTGTGTACACAGAGCAAAGCAGCGGTAGTTTAACGCAACGTCCCCGCTAGTTGACAGTCGGTTGCGCTCGTTAACGTTAACTCGGTGGTTGACGTGCGGGCTGGCTCGGTGTCTGCGTATTTTTACAAGTATGAACAGAAAACCACTCCTTAATGTTGGCCATCGAGGAGACTGTTCAGCAGCAGCTGCAGTTTAAGCAGTTTAACTTGTAGCTCTCGGTGTTTAACACACTTCTGAGCACCGTGTCTTTACCGGGTCTCTTTGGTTGTGGGTGAACACTTTAATCATGTTTAGTTAGCACCCTGGTAGCTGTGAGGGTCGCGCGCTTATTGCGGATGAGCTCGTGATGCCGTTGACAGGACGACGCAGGTCGGGCACATTAGTCAAGGTGTCGTGTAACGTTACATTCCTGATTTGTATTTATTTTATGGTGGCTAGTACACAGCTGGATGCGAATCTGGTAGTAACGTAATGTCCAGGTCCTTCTGGCGCACCAGGCCTGAGGTCAGAGAGGCGTCCAGGGAGGATGTCGGGTTCGTTGTCTGAAGTGTGGTGGCACTAAGCAGAAACGAAACTAAAATTAGACACCTTCAGGGCCTACCTCTTTCACGTATATTCAGATATATATCTGAGTATTTTCAACATGGTAGGACGAGCTTTGCCATCTTATTGGATGTTGGTTATTTCCTGTATATTTTAGTATACTGGTGTATTTTCGTGCTACATCACAGTATGATATATGATATGATATACCTTTATTCTTCCCACAGTGGGGACATTTCAAAAATCACAGCAGCTGTAGTGTCAATGTTAGTTTAATTTAATGTTGACTATCATTATCTGTTTGTCAAAATCTAACCTCAAAAAAGCACTGCAGTTATATCAATTTAGAGGTATATAGCTAACTAACGTTTAGTTATGTGTATGTGTCCATGTTCTTCCATGGAGGATCTTAATGACAGGGCATTAGTTGGGGTGCTTGTCTTGATGCATAACTTGTCTCGCGGTTGTTAAAGGAACAATTAGCCACTTTTTTTAACGTGGATGTCTAATCAGTGCTGATGGTAAATGTAGACCGCTGAAGAATTATATTCTCCAGTGCCTGCTATATATCGACGGATTAATCTGATCCCTGCTGCTGCAGAGCCGTACAAGCTGTGCCTTCATGTACCAGGATGCATTTCGCGCAAGTGACAATTTTGCTTTGTCCGACAAATAACAAAGGTCTAAAGCACACCTTTGTCCCAGTGAAGAGGACAACTTTTATGCATAGCGATGCGCACACACAGCTCTTTCTCGCTGGGTTGTCATTGGCATCCAACAGAAACTGCCCACGCTGACATTCATTACTGCAGAATTATTCCATTTCTGTTGTATCGCAGAGCAGTTTGGTGTTTGCTCTCCGCAGCTCGGTATCCGGCGTGTCCCTGCCGGCCGTATCCCCCTCCCCGCGGCGGCTGCAGCCTCTAGCCTGTTCGGCTGAATACGGATGACTGTCCGAGTCAGCCAAAACACTTTGATATTCTCACTGTACGACCGATTTTGCAGCTGAGCCCAAGAGTTTGTATACTATATGCCTAACATAGTTGGGTAGAGCCAAAGTTGAACATCAGCACATTTCCTCTTTTTTTTTAAAGAGCCTAGATGAACTCTAGACACTCTATTTTAAAAACAATTACTGTAAAAGCATGCGTCTAAAACCTCCAGTCGGTCACTTGTTGTGATGGTTTCCATAGCCATATGCAGACTCACTCGGTCTACTTACACGATGAGTTGGCTGACTGTCAGTCCCTTGTAAACTGTCTAAATTGGTGGAACCTGCCGGTGTGATTGCGTTTGTATGAAGGGCATAATCACCGTTAGTCGCCCACGTGTCGAGCAGTGTTCTTAGCTCTAGCGCTTGATGGCTGATTCGTCCGATGGAGCATGCAGTCCATTGTCGCTTACACACACGTGTGGAAGCCTCCGTGGCCTCCATCCACTGTGCAACTGTTAAATGTGTTTTGCAGTCATCGTTAAATATTGTCATTTTCTTTTTTACAAGGGTTAACTTGCTTACTTCATCTACTGGCACGTTGGAACTTAAAAATAGTTAATGTGTGACAACCTTTTCACTTTTTTCTCCAGAAGAAACGAGTATCGGGACATGAGCAGTAGTTCATGGAAGACAAGAAAAGGAAAAAAGACGACAAAAGGAAAAGGGAAGCCTCTCAGAAGGTGAGCATGTTCAAAATGAATGCCACGCTCCTTCCTCTGGGGCGGACACCCTTGAACGGACATGTCAGATATTTTTATTAGAAGTGCTAATTTGCGGTTGTGCAATGTTTGAATTTCTAGGATTAAACTGTTTTCATGTTTTCCCAATTACAAAATATGTTTCTGATCAGTTTGCTTTTACATCAAAAGAAAGTGTTTCCATATAACTCATGAAAGAACTTTACTTATCAGAGTGGCCTTTATAGTGGCTTTTTAATGGCCTATATAATAACGTTTTTTTGGAGAGGGAAAAATCCGATGGTCGATTAATCAAACATCCAAGTCAATGTAATAATACCTGAATAGATGAAACTAGATATGTTCTGCAAAAGTGGACTTTGTGTATGGACCCTCTATCGGTTATGTACGTCTCAGCTCGACTGGTGGCGGCTGGGCACCCAGCGGCCGCTGTTGGAGCCGAGTTCCAAATTAGCAGTGGTTTGGTCGGTGGGAGGTCAACCTTTTTATTTGATGACAAATCGATAAATTCTTGTCAAACCATTGTTGTTTCAGTAACATTGTGTTGTCCTTAAAGGAGCCGGAACGTTCTGAACGTTATTGAAGCAGCAACCAACTATTGCTTTGTTAAATCATTTTCTATTTGCCCAGAGAATGGCATGCCTCTCCCTCTGTGTGTTGTTATTGCAGTGTGCAGTGTCTCAATGCTTTGTGGACATAGCCGGTGCTATTGGTGCATGTGAATGTGAGAGTGACCCACTGGTTAGCTCACGGCTGTTGCACTGCTCCGCTCTCATACGGAGGTCATGGCTGATAACACGGTCCTAACCGACGGCATTGTGCAGCATTGTCACAGAAGCCTAGCACCCCCCCCCCTAGTTTCCTCTCAGGTGAACACTGTTTGCTCTGTCAGCACTTTCACCGTGGATTGCACTGCTAGCTGTCGGCAGCGTTAACTCTGAGTCGCTCATCGTTGACGTGTTGAGAGCCGCTGAGAGGCACTCGACGGGCTCCTAATCTCGGATCTTGCACATCGGAAGTGTGCTACTCGTAGATATGAAGCCCCACTGTCATGCACTAGTTGTATAGATTGTTTTCCCATCCAATTATCATATGTTGTTTAAAAAAAAAACTATGATCATGATATATATATTCATTGTCCCAAGTTGTATCACCATTCAAATGGATGTAAATGGCATGTTTGTGATGTTTAAAGTGATGCCAAACATTTGTGTGTTTTGGTTTTAGTTCAAGTTAAATCTCTGTTTTGGGGGAAGGCGGAGTGATGGCAATTCAGAATCACTAAACACTTTCTCTTAGAAAACAACATTGAGCTCCATAAGTTTTAGGTTGCACTGTTTTATGAATATGAAATGGTACGAACCAAATCTCGAATAAACAATAATGTTGGAATTGCGTCTGTCCGAGTTACAAGAACACAAGAAGAGCAAACGAGTCTCAAC
The DNA here is from genome assembly GCA_036178185.1 of Liparis tanakae. Lineage (NCBI taxonomy): Eukaryota > Metazoa > Chordata > Actinopteri > Perciformes > Liparidae > Liparis > Liparis tanakae. The sequence goes on along the minus strand of CM070105.1, from coordinate 2,887,458 downwards.
AATGTGACGCATTTCTTATCCAGGCGCTCCTCGGCTGTTTTCTTCATAACCACCATCACAGACGAATTCTTTAAAAGTATGTAACTGATGTGTTTTTTCTCGTCATTTTAGGCCACAGAACAAAAAAACAAAGGTAAGCCCTCAGGTGATTGCTATGTTCAGCAAAGTTCACTTACCGCTCTTCTTGAGCATTTAATTCATTTTAACTGCTAACAATCGAGGTTACACACTTAATTAACAACAATACTTTATGGCTTGTCTTCATCGGCTTTTGCATTATTGGCATATTTGAGTTTAGAAGAAAAGGCTATCTTTGAATGTGTCGTAGTATTTTACCATTTACTTGCTGCATTTCCATAAAAGGAATTGTGCAGACGTTCTGCCTACTGCTTGGTTAAATTACGCTCCTTTTCTCTCCGCCTTGCTCTTCCTGCAGTGCCAGACTTGACCAAGCCGGTGTCTGCCCAGTCTCCTGCCACTCAGAGCAGCTCTGCCTCCCCCAGCCCTGGACCCACCCCCTCTGCCTCCCCATCCCCAGCCACCTTGGGCCCTGGCAGTGCTGCCACCCCGTCACAGGGCGGCAACAATGCCAAGCGCCTGGCGGTGGCCAACGGACAGCCAACCTCCACCACCATTTCTTCCTCCACCGCTGGCGGCCCCGGTGCGGCTGGAAACGGCAGTACGAGTAGCGGAGGCGGAGCTCAAGCGCCTCAGCAGCAACCGCGCTACATGCCGAGAGAAGTGCCACCGCGATTCCGCTGCCAGCAGGACCATAAAGTGCTACTGAAGAGGGGTCAGCCGCCACTGTCCTCCATGCTGCTGGGAGGGGGAGGGGGAGGGGGAGGGGGAGGAGGAGATGGCCCCAATGCAAACATGGCTGCTGTCTCAGGTAAATGTGTAGGTTGCTGTAGGTCACGTTTACAATCGATCCATTTTCTGTTGAGATCGTTTCTTTAAAGTTTCCTATTGACCCCTAAAGTTTCTCTCTTGTGGGATTTCTTTTTTTTTTTCCTTCAGATTCTGGTGCAGCTGCCTCATCCTCATTGGCCCTCACCTCATCCGTTGCTGCTTCTACTACTACTACTTCTAATTATGCAAATTCCATGTGGGGGGCAAGCTCAGGCAGCCAAGTCTCCTCTCAGGGCAGGGAGAAGGTGATCGTGGATGGCAACGACCTGGAGGAATGGCCGAGCATCGCCGGCAGTGAAGGGGTAGGAGCTTCTTTCACTGGGGCTGGAGGGGATTCCTGTGAACGGCATTAGTCAGGGTTCGTACGGTCATGGAAAACCTGGAAAAGTCATGGAATTTTAAAATGGTCATTTCCAGGCCTGGAAAAGTCATGGAAAAAACTTAAATCATAAAAGTTTTGGAAAAGTCATGGAAATTTGTTATGATCACGTGTTCATTTACGCCGAGTTTGAAATAATTAATAAAAAAAAAACGCTCAAAATATAAGCCGGTGTACGCTCTCAATACGCTAAATGTTCTAAATTGTTCATGTTTTACCGAGATTTCAATTTGGTCATGGAATTAATGTTTTTTTTAAAGAAAGATGCTCAAAATATAAGCTGGCGTACGCAATCAACACACAACATTTTCTAAATTTTTCATGTTTTTACCGAGATTTCAGTTTGGCCGTGGACATTTGGTTTAAAGTCATGGAAAAGTCATAGAAATCCACTGGTCAACATGTGTAAGGACCCTGACTAGTGCCTCTGGCAACCCATCCTCACCCACTTCCTCGTTCTCTTTGCCCAATGAATGTGTGCAGTCGTCCAACGGCGTGGCGTGGGGGACGGCTGCCTCCCCGGGTCATCTCGGAGGAGGGAATGCAGTAGCTGCAGCTGGGCCTCCGCTACAACCGCCCTCCTCACTTTCCAAAGCCTCCGCTGTGCCAGGGAGCCATGATGCCAGTGGCCCCGTTGACGGCAGCAGTGGGATTCCAGGTGCCAACTTCAATCCAAATGCCAACCCTTCGGCCTGGCCTGCCCTGGTACAGCAGGACGGGCCCGCTGCTGCAGGGGAAGGAGGGCCGTCTTCCTTCCATCACCAGGGCCCAGGAGGGTCTCTATCTGCCAACAACTCTGCTTCCCTGAGCCTGGCGTTGGGAGGCGGGTCAGCCGGGGTGCCGGGGGGTCCCCCACCTTTATCTGTGAATCAATCAAGCACCCATCAGCGGCAACTTCACCAAATGCAATCCAGAGACCGAGAGATGGGAGGGGGGAAGTGGGACAGCGAATCAGCGGGACCAAAAATCGTAGGGGGGGAAGGGATTGGCGCAGGAATGGACCGTGGTGCGGGAGGAAGCGAGATGAGTGTGGGAGACCACAGCCTTGCCTCCTCGTGGAGAGGCCAGTCTTCTTATTCTGCAGCTAACTCCAAATTGGGTGCCTCAAGGACTGATGGATGGGAGGCTGGAGCAGGTGGCACAGGGGGATTCGGAGCTGCCGAAGGAGATAACGGGACCTCGGGTTGGGGGTATCAGAGTTCAACTAGTGGGGTCGGTGCTTGGGGCAGTGCTGGAACTGAGGGAAACAGTAGTCAAACCTCCGGGGTATCTCAGGGAGGGTGGGGGTCCTCAGGAGTCGGAGGAGAGAGAGGAGGCTCCGGTGGGGAATGGGGGGGGAGCTCCGCTGGTATTGGTGGAGCTAATCCAGGAGGTGAGGGAATAGCTGGAGCATGCAGCAGTAACAGCAGCAGTAGTGGGGGCAGCACAGCTGGCAACGCCCCAGCCACCTCCTCCTCTTCCTCAACAGCCACCACTATGACCAGAGCTTGGGACAATCACAAGGGGGAGAGTGAAACGGGGGAGTGGGGCAGGGGAGTAGAACCACAGGGAGCACAGGGAGGATCTTCCTCTAGTGGTGGAAATTCAAGAAATGGGGCCGAGCCCAACAGTAGACACAGTCGTCCTCCCCACCCCGAACCTAACGCTGAAGCTGCCTTAGAAAACCTGCTCAGCCGGTCTGATCTGGACCCTCGCGTCCTGTCCAACACGGGCTGGGGCCAAACGCAGATCCGACAAAACACGTCCTGGGACTTTGAAGAACATGGACGACAGAGTAAGGGTAGATCATCATCATCATCATCATCATCATCAGCTGCATCAAAACACGCATCTTCTCTTGGTGGTTCTTCTCAGTATTCTGGTGGACCCAGGACTCTAATCACTGATCCAATGGGTCCAGGGGTCAATCCCTCCCTGGTTCCGTCTGCTGGGTCGTCCGGAGAGGGCTGGGAGAGCAGCAGCAACAGTAGCAGTAGCGGGGCCTCCGTGTCTGGGAGAGCCCCGCCGACTTCAGGCCCCAACATGAGGAATCTTGGCGTCTCACAATCTGGGCCAGTGACCAAAACAGGACCTGGAATGGGGTCGGGTGTAGTGCCAGGACACAGCCAGCAGGGTAAGGCTACAGGCTGGGGGGGAGGAGGGGGGATGGGGGCCGGGGATACCCAGCAGGCCAAGAGCTGGGGAAACGAGGAATGGAGAGACGGTGGTAGTGGTAGAGGAGGGAATGGAGGAGGGTGGGGTGACGTTGGGCAACAGGGCGACTCGGTGAGTGCAGGCTGGGGAGGGAATAAGGAGGAGAAAGGGGCCGGGGGGTGGAAAGAAATGGGAGGGAATGGAGGAGGCGGTGGATGGGGATCAGGCCAGAAGGTCGGGGCAGGTCGGGACTGGGGAGAGCAACAGTCCAAATCAAATAGCGGAGGAGGGGGATGGGAGGATGACAGGAAGAATGGAGGCGGAAACTCAGGGGGGGATTCAGGTGGGGGTAGTTGGGGCAGCTGGGATGAGGGTGCTCCTCGGAGAACCTGGGGAGCAGGTGGCACAGGGGGAGGAGGAGGTAGTGGAGGAGGTAGTGGAGGAGGAGGGGGAGGGGGTGTTGTTGGGGGCATGGGGTCCAAACCCCATCAAAGTTGGAGTGGAGGAAACAAAATGCACCAGATGCCAAACAGCCAGCCGGGTTCCATCACAGCTCCGCAGGCACAGCAGCAACAATCACAGCCCCGCAATCAGCATCCGCAGAGACAGCCAGCGCCGGACCAAGGGGCGATGCAAGGGGTCGGGGGTCGGAAACCCACCCCTCAAGCCCAGAATCAGAACCAAAACTCAGGCTGGACCTCAGGGCCCATTCCTGGCAGCGCTGGTGGAGGTGGATCTGAACCAAGCGGATGGGAGGAACCCTCGCCGCAGTCTATAAGCAGAAAGAACGAGATCGATGATGGAACATCAGCATGGGGCGACCCGACCCACTACAACTACAAGCCAGTCAACCTGTGGGATAAGAACGGCGCCCCTGCTGGACAGCAGCCACATGACCAGCAGCCACATAGCCAGGTTCAGCCTCAAGCTCAAGCTCAAGCTCAGGCGCAAGCTCAAGCTCAGGCTCAGGCTCAGGCTCAAGCTCAGGCTCAAGCTCAGGCTCAGGCTCAAGCTCAGGCTAAGCAGCAGCAGCAGCAACAACAACAACAACAACAACAGCAGCAACAACAACAACAACAACAGCAGCAACAACAACAACTACAGCAGCAACAACAACAACTACAGCAGCAGCAACTACAACTACAGCAGCAACAACAGCAACAACAACAACAGCAACAACAGCAGCAACAGCAACAACAACAACAACAACAACAACCTCCAATACAGCAGCAGCCTAGCAGACAAGCTGCAGCACTTGGAGGAAACAGAGACTTCAACACTGGCCATGGACCGGTCAAAACGTCAGCTATTGGTGAGACGCCACAAACTTTGATTTTAACCATAATATATTTATTTTAAAGTTGTCATGAAGAAAAAAAGGTTTAATTCATAAGTTAACTAGAATGGGCACTCGGTAGAGCGCATACCTTCGCATATCACAAGATTGAATTATGAACAATTTGGCACTAGTTTCACGCAAATCGGATGCCAATTAACCGAGATATCGCAAATTTACGTTTTTCACCTTTTTGTGACCTTGACCTTTGACCCAATCACTCCCAAAAACTAATCGATTGTTCCTTGGGTCATGATCAATCATCCCACCAAGTTTCATAAGAATCGGCTCAGTTTTGTCTGATTTAGACGAATAACGGACGGACAAACGGACATATTCACAAATAAATAAATACACGCCGGCCAAAACATTACCTTCTGCATTTTCAATGCGAAGGTAATTACATTTAGTGGTGTTTTATATCTATCTATTGGGGAAAAATGATGATCTATTTTAATAAATGTTTTTCTTTCCGAAAAAGTTAATGAATTAAAACTTAAATATGAATTAAAACTTAAATATGAATTAGAGCTGGATGCTTTGATTTTATCTGCCGAAGAAAAGTAAATCTGATGAAAATTGAATATCTGTTTCCTATACAACGTTAAACCCCCTGCATGTGCCTCCGCTCTACATGTGAGACTCGACCTGAGAGAAACGTCTGTGTCCTTTAGTCATCGGGTCTCGACCCGGTTGCTCCAACTCAACTTGTGTCGTGTGTGTGTGTGTGACGTAGGTCCGTCAGGTTGGGGTGGTACTTCTCCGACGAGTCCTTCGATAGACAATGGCACAGCAGCGTGGGGAAAGACGAGCGACGCACCTTCTGGTTGGGGAGACCCCGACGACGCGGGAGGGAAGACGGCGGGCTGGGGCAACCCTCCCCCAAACCCCATCCAACCTGGTGAGGCTAAAGCAGATCCGCGGCCTACCGTGTGATCCTGAGGATTGCGTCGGTCGTACCAGATTAACCTCCAGCTCCGTGGTGCATTTGGAGCATTACAGGGTTTGTACGGTCATGGAAAACCTGGAAAAGTCATGGAATTTTAAAATGGTCATTTCCAGGCCTGGAAAAGTCATGGAAAAAATTAAATCATAAAAGTTTTGGAAAAGTCATAGAAATGTGTTATAATCACATGTTCATTTACACAGATTTTGAAATAATTAATATGTTTTTTAAAGAAAGATGCTCAAAATATAAGCCGGCCTACGCTTTCAATACACAACATTTTCTAAATTTTTCATGTTTTTACCGAGATTTCAGTTTGGTTGTGGACATTTGGTTTAAAGTCATGGAAAACCCATTGAAAAGTCATGGAAAAGTCATGGAAATCCATTGGTCAAAATGTGTAAGAACCCTGGCATTAGCATGCCTAACGGTCATAAACACGGCATGAAAATGCATCCGGCTTGACGGTGGCATTTGTTCTCTCTTTTCCTCCTGCAGGTTCAAAGTCTATGCAGGATGGCTGGGGGGATAAAGAGGCCTCTGTGGCTGCCTCACGTCACCCAAGCTGGGAGGAGGAGGAGGAAGGAGGCGGCGGCGGCTGCAGCAGCAGTGGAGGAGGAGGTGGAGGAGGTGGAGGAGGTGGAGGCGGCGGCATGTGGAACAGCCCCGGCTCCCAAGGAAGCGGCTCGTCTTGGGGACAAGGAAGCAATGGGGGCTGGGGGCAGACCCACCCTGGGAAGAAACCCACCAGCAAGGTGGGCGGACAAAACAGATCTGGATGGAGAAGAAGAGAACGACGCTACAACATTTCTGATTCATTTATTATTTATACATTTAAGTCCTGCAACCTTCACGTGTGTACATATTTATTCCATGGATAGTTTAGTTTTTGACTTGCGTTGAATTAATACACGGTTGTGTTTTATAACGTTTCAGAAATTAGCTTCGGTGAAGTTGAAGGTAGTTTAACTGAGTCTGGGAAAGTTACAGAATTGCTGCTACTTATTTTGTGTGAAAGGTTATTTAATTCACCTGAACCATTGGTTTTCAGTTAGGGGTATGGAGGCACTCCAGGGGGTACTTGAGATTTTTCAAAATATATTTGAATATGTATCCATTTTTTAAAATCCTTATTTATAAATAAATATTTGATTAAATATATACACTACCGTTCAAAGCTTGGGGTCAAGACAATTTTGTGTTTTCCATGGAAACTCACTTTTATTTATCCAATGAATTGCAAATTGAATAGAGAATATAGTAAATCCATTGACACCGTTAGAAATAATGATTTTTATTTTAAATATGAATTGTGTTCTTCAGACTTCAAGCTCAAAAGGAAGGCCAGTTGAAAAGCTTCTCTGACCAGCATAACTGTTTTCAGCTGGGCTAACATAACAAAAGGGTTTTCTAAAATTCTAATCCTCCGTTAGTCTTCTAAGGCGATAACACAATGTGCCGTTAGAACACTGGAGATAGGCCTCTATACAACCGTGTAGATATTTAATTTGTTTAAAACAGGTGTTTTAACCTAGAATAGTCTTCTACCACGTTAATAATGTATAGAGTGCATTTCTTAATAATTTAATGTTATATTCATTCAAAAAACTTGCTTTTCTTTGAAAAATAAACACATTTCTAAGTGACCCCAAACTTTTGAGCGGTAGTGTACGTACGTTCATACATTACAGTCTGCTTGCGTTGGTTTTTCCTCTCAGGGTTCCCTGAAGGTCGGCGGAGGAGACTCGTGGATGAGCCCCATCAACAAGCAGTTCTCCAACATGGGGCTGATGGTGAGACGGCGTCTTATAGATGCTTTGTTTTGTAGCCTCCACACACACTTTAAAAACAAAATGTTTAGACGCTTTAGCAGGTTGTGTATTTCTGCCATGATGATGATGATGATGATGATGTTTGGTCTTTCCCGCCTGACAGAATGATGATCCCGGGAGCCAAAACATGGACCTGTCTCTGGGTTCTCTCCAGGAGAAGAAGATGGATATGGAGAAAAGAGGCATGGGCATGGGGATGGGGATGGGGATGAACGATTACAATGGAGACATAAGGAAGGGAGGAAGAGGAGGAGGAGCCGGGATGGCTTATCGCCCGCCTGGTTGCAAAGAGGCAGCACCTGGGGACGCTGGGTCCTACTACGACAAGGTAACGCCTCACTGCCCCCGCGGCAGTCTTCGTCTTCTATGTTCTTCTCATGTCTAGATGTCATTTTGTCCTTTCTTACTATTCCTCTTGTGATTCTTCGTCCGCCCCATTCCTCCCCGTCTCATTCTCTCTCCTCCCGCCCGCCCCCCCCCCCCCCCCTCACCGCCACTCAAATTGGTCGTCTATTGGCTGTCACTGTGACAGACCTTGCCTTTGACCAATCAGGATTGGTGCCTTGGGGAGGAGGGTCCTTGCTCTCTGTACTCACCACCCACTATCTACAAGCCCCAATCCCTCTTCAACCACAATATTCCCTTTAGACAAGTAAGACAAGCCTCTTGTTTCTGTCCTCCCTTTTTATTAAATAAATATATCGGATTCTTTCACTTTTTTTTCTCTTTTTGTTCTCTACGTTTTTTTTAAAGATAATCAAACGATTATCGCCCCCGACCTTCCCTCCTCCAGTCTGTCATGTTCTGTGTATGTTTTTTGTGTATAGATGTCTCATTGTTATGGGTCCTCTAAGGTTTCGCTTTCATACTCCGATCACAGGGCGGTCACGGTATCTTTGGCAGTAGTGGAGGGATGGCTCAGTCGAGACATCAGCCACCTGTCCCACCCATAAACCCGTCCCCAGGGATACGAGCGCAAGTGCCTCATCAGTTCCTGTCACCTCAGGTACAAATGCTTTTGCTAGTATTCTTCCCAGCTGTCTACATACTGACAACAAGTTCCAATATCCTAAAAATACAGTCGCTGCTTAACAATTAGCTGAGCGCTTGGGCTTCATAGCAGTCTGTTTTTAATTTATTTTTAATTTATTTATAATTTATTTTTAATCTTAATTTATTTTTAATTTCATTTTAATTTTAAAATATATATTTTTATGTAACATTGCTTTCTTGCTATTCCATTTGTTTTGCTTGGACTCTCTGTGGAGCACTTTGTAAACATTGTTTTTAAAGGTGCTATATAAATAAAGTTATTATTATTATTGATTAGCAAGGTCTGATAGAGCGCCATTAAAAAAGAAAAGTATTTATTTATATTTTTATTTCTATCCACCAATTTGACTATTATTATATTAGTATGCACTTAGATTAACTTTAAATATATAATTATTGTGTATCACAAAGATTTTTTTTTATTTTTTTATTTATATAATTAGTTTTATTTACCTTCACCAATTTGATTATCAGTCTATTAGTGGGACACCTTACATTAGCTTTAAATATATAATTATTATGTATCACCAAGATTATTTTAATTTTTTTGGCATTTTTTTATGGCATTTCTAACGTGACTTGCGTGGAACGAGGACGGATGACTGCTCGCCAAATGTGATAAATTGCTGGCGTTTCCTCACGTATGAAGGTTTTATTATATTTATTACGGAAGTTAACGGCATCTTCCTGGAGTAAAACGTAGCCACGCTGAGAATCTGTTCCTTCTCTCTCTGTGTGTCTCGCTGCACTGAGATGGAGTGTGTGTGTCAGAGTAAAGCTCTCGTACAAAGACGGACACACAGACGGAGAGAGGAGCTTTGATCTCACTCCGTAACTTCTAAAGTGCTGACGGCAGAACCGTTAACTCCAGGAATGATTGATCCTCCGGGTATTTACGACTGTCTTATGGTCTTAGCGTCTCTGCAGGGGCAGGAAGTAGCTCATGTATGAATGAAGAGAATTGATGTTCGCTCGTTTGTCTTTGGACTTAACGTTTGAAAAATGGCGACGGAAGAGGCTAACGATACAACGGAGATATATATATATATATATATACGGAGATGTACGATCACAAGTTCTCATTTAAAAACAAAGGGGACAGACACTGTTGTCAAAGTCCTGATGAACCGATGGCAAAGCTTACACTCAGTCTGGTTTTTAAACTAATTGACCTGTAGTCGTGCATTTATCCGTGAGCATAGATTCACATCTGATAGCTAATGCTAATTAACTGAAATATGGAAATTGATCCATTTCATCCACTGACTTGGGTCGAGTCACTTCTGAATGAGAGTCAATGAGAAACCTTGAAAAGTCTTGTAAATGTGTTATATTCATGTTCATTTCAGCTGAGTTTGAGATAATTAATATGCTTTTAAAAGAATGATATATAAGCCGCAATATGCGCTTTACAAGTGAACGCACCTTAACTGAAAAAACATAAATGTTTTATTATTTAAATCTAAACTATTGTATCATTCATTTGTATCATTTAGGGTTATATACTGAATGCTTTGGAATTCTCATTGTTGGTTTCAATGCGACATTTTCTCACTTTTTCATGTATACACTGAGATAAAAAAAATAAAAAAAAACTGTCATAGAAATTTTATTTAAAGTCCTGTGAATCCATCGGTCGACATGTGTGTGAACCCTGAGTGAGTTGATGTTGATCGGGGAGAGGCAGTGCGGTTGCTCGTGGTTACAGCACCGAAGCGTTTCTGTGGTAACGGGCGGTGTGTCTGCCTCCAGGTGCCGGCCTCCGTGCTGAAGCAGATGCCCCCTCCCAGTGGGAGCGTGGGGGGTGTTGGCGGCGTGGGAGGAGTGGCGGGCGTCGGGGGAGGTGTGTTCCCCCCACAGCTGTCCCCCCAGCATATTGCCATGCTCAGCAGCATCTATCCACCTCACATCCAGTTCCAGTTGGTGAGAAGAAGCATTATTTATCTCTGCAAAGTTGGCTCGGTTTGGAAATGTATGAATACATGAAGTGACTTCTCAGTCCGGCACAGTTTGGGATCTTCACTAAAAGGCTGGAAAAGAAAGAGACGTGTTTTAAATACTTGTCATGTGTGTTTGTGTACCTACACTACCGTTCAAGAGTTTAGGGTCACTTAGAAAAAAGAAAAAAAAAGCACTGTTTTTCCCAATGAAAATGACATTACATTAATCAGAAATACACTCTCTACATAGTTAATGTGGTAAATGACTATTCTGTTTCTTAATGAAGTCTCTACCATCTCCATGTTCTAGTGGTACATTGTGTTATTGCCTTAGAAGACGAGCAGAGGGGTAGAAACCCCTTGAAACAATTTATTTTTTAAATTATTACTTTTTATTTTGCATTTTCCACAAACAGATTATTCCTTGACATTAAAACCTGTTTTATGTGAGCGCAGCTGAAAACAGTTATGCTGGTGAGAGAAGCTCTAAAACTGGCCTTCCTTTGAGCCACAAGTTTGAAGAAGGACATTAATATTTACAATGAAAATCATTATTTCTAAACTCGTCAATGTCTGGACTATATTTTGTATTAATCTTGTATTCAGTTAATAAATAAAAGTGAGTTTTCCTGAAAAACAACATTTTCTCGGTGACTCCAAACTTTTGAACGGTAGTGTACATGGTAAATGTCAACACATTGTGATTATCTTTTGATTACTAATAAGATCTATCTCATTAACAGCCATGAAATTAAACCAGTTAATTATGTGAACAATATCTTTTCTTGAAATCTAACCCGTGAAAGAACCCTAAACGTCTTCAGCCATCTTTGTTACAGTCGGATCACGCTTACTTCAACCCACACATTCTACAAGATGTGTTTTTGGGGAACCAACCTGTGCTACAGCTCTAATACTCATGTGATGACTACTCCGAGTGTAGCCCTATAAATAGTGTTCAGTCTTCATAGTTCATCAAGTGCAAACTTGCAAATTGTTGTGCAGAGTGCATTTTTGTCTCATTCCTCTCCCCTCTCTTAATCTATTTTGTTTATCCTGTGTTCGTTCAGGCTTGCCAGCTCCTCCTCCAGCAGCAGCAGCAGCCGCAGCAACAGCAGCAACAACAACAACAACAGCAGCAGCAGCAGCAGCTGCTGCAAAACCAGAGGAAGTTCCCACCGAATGTGCGGCAGCAGGCTGACCCTCAACAGGTACACACAAATGCAACATATCACTCACTCCTGAGTCGCTCCTCTACGTCCTCCTCCCAGCTGCTGACTCTTGTTTTTGTTGTTGTTGTGTCAGCTGGCCAGGATCATGGCAGTGCTCCAGCAGCAGAGGCAGCAGCAGCAGGTCGGGGGTTTAGGCGGCAGCTCCAAGCTTTCCCCCTCCCACCATGGGGGGGTAGGTCCCAAACTGATGGGCTCTGATTCCATGCCTCATCCGGGCCTGGCGGGGTCTGTGGCTGATCTGCACCAGAAGACTCTCGGACCATATTCCGGTGAGCGCTGGTCCCCAGACGGGTTTGATTAAAACAAAAAAATAAAAGTCCATGCCCAGAGACCGCAGATCAGTATCAGGGCTCTCAAGTTTTGAAGACATGCAAGTGTGAGACATATATCCAGGATATCAGTCGCTCGCAATTCCAGGATGCTTTATTTTTATTGGTTTCTGGATTAAATCTCACCCAGATACAACAGATCGATTGTTTTCTGATGGGTTATTGTGTAGCCCATTTCTTTTTTTGGATTGGCTGATAAGTGGCACCCCACAGCCGAACTCCAGGGGAGCGCTTGATTTCTCCACGGTGAGGGCAGCGCGGCTCATGTTGGCGCTGCGGCACATTAAAACATGAAATAACCGAGAGTTTTTCAGCGTGAGAAATACGATGTGTGGCGGGAGTTAAGACCGAAATGCGTGAGTCTCACGCTCAATGCGTGACACTTGAGAGCCCTGCAGTATAATAATCAGCGCATCGCTGTGAAATATGTCCCACTTCTACTTTTCTGTTGGTGAAAAATGACACAAATCTATGTCTCCTCTTCCTGTGAGCAGGGTTTGGATCTAGCGTGAACCTCCCGGGTCTGGACCTGGGCGGCTCTGTTGGAGGGGGTCCAGGGGGCATGAAGGACCTCGGGATTCAGCAGTCCCGTTTCAAATGGATGATGGAGGGACACTCTTCTCCAGACGCCTCCTCACCCGACAACGCATTCCACAAGAACGGTGAGATGGTTTTAAAGATGTTTATACTACTTGTTGTTGTTGTTTTTGAGGCGGCTCGCGTCAACGAGACGTGAAGCCGCGTACCGAGGGGATCGGTGCACCCATCTGGTGTTCGGCGCCCTAACGACCGCCGTCGCCCCCTTCCAGGTCCCGTCGCCCCCATGAAGATGCCGGGGGGCTCGCCCTACTCCCAGTACGACATGATGGTTGGGGACGGGCTGGGAGACAACTGGCATCGCACCCCCGGCACCAAGATGGGCACCAAGCCTCCCACCACGCCCAGCTGGCCCCCTGGTCAGTGACGCCTTCTGGTTAAAGCGATACCTTAAAGCGACACTATGTAACAATTCTTACCTAAAAATAACAGAGGTTCACGACACCTGATCTATCGTAACTGGGTATTTACACCACTGAAGTAAACGTTAAATACCTGAAGGGGGCGCTACAAGGGAAACACTACATAATGGGGCTTTAGGGGGGGGGGGGGTCTATAGAGGACACCAGTATGAATGTTGAGATGCATCCATCTTGTTTTCAGTTGATCCAAATTTCTGATATTCACACACGCCATTATACCCGTGTAATAACTTCAGACCCCCCCCCTATCCCCCAGTGACGACCTGAGTTATTATCTTTTAAAGGAGAGAGATGATAACTTCCCGTTTCTTCTTCAGAGTTCCAGCCCGGTGTGCCCTGGAAGGGAATCGACCGCGTCGACCCCGACTCCGACCCGTACATGACGCCAGGGAGCATGATGGGAAACGCAGTGTCCCCCAACCTCAACGATACCGAGCACCAGTTGTTACAAGACAATACAGGTCAGCAGTTAACGGCTCCGCCGCCTCATTGAGGCCACGTCTAGCAGTTGGTTAGTTTTACCTCCTTATTTTATCATTTTGTGTCCTTTTTTCACTCTTCAGAGAGATTAAATCGAAACAAAATTCCTATTGTTCTCCCGATCCGGATTGTTATTTCTTTAATCTTTGTTTGTTTTGGAGCGGGTTGCAGAGAGACGTCTGTTGTGAGATGTCAATGAGCTCAAACCGCCATTTCATGCATTTGAAAAAAATAAAAATCCTGACCAAGTTACTCAAGTTAATCCACAGGCCTTGTTGCATTTTCTTTTAGGAACTATTTTCTTTCTCCCCAATATCCCAACATTGTACTTTACATTTTAGGGTGAATTGTTCCTTTTTTTTTATAAACACTTCTTCTTTTATTTGCCAATAATAAAGTAGTTTCCTTTCATATTTATGGATTCTGTTTTTTTTTATTTTTTTATTTCACTAATGGATGATTAACGCAGTTGGTCAACATCTTCTTATTTGCAGATTCCACCCCTCCCCTCAACACCATGCTGCCTTCACCTGGTGCCTGGCCCTACAGTGCCTCAGACAGTCCCCTCAACAATGCACACAACTCAGGTAACCACACAACTCAGGTAACCACACACAACTCAGGTAACCACACACAACTCAGGTAACCACACACAACTCAGGTAACCACACACAACTCAGGTAACCACACACAACTCAGGTAACCACACAACTCGAGTGCTTCTTGCACCTCGGCCTGTAAGTTGTGAGCCTGTAAGTTGAGATCTTCTTCCTAGTACCGGTTGTAGTTTTCGACGCTCTCCCTGTGTTTGTGCGTGTCACTCCTGCGGAGCCTCATCCACTCCTCTGTCCCCGTGCAGTAAAGTACACGGACTACAAGACCAGCTGGCCCCCAGAGCCCATCGGACACAAGTCCTGGAAGGCGAGCCGCGGCAGCAGCCAGGGCCAGCTGTCCCGCCCCCCTCCAGGACTCGCCAGTCAAAAGCAGCCCTCGCCTTCCCCGTGGTCTGGAGGAGCCCCCCGATTGGCCGGCCGGGGCTGGGGCGGCGGCTCCAGCGCCGCTGGTGAGAGTTAAGAACGACCGTGTCGGTTGCTGAGATACGACTCGTGCTCTTTTGATCTGAAGAGGCAACGTGGGGAAGATATTCATCGACTATCACGTTGAGACGCCGAGGGGGGAACGGAAGATTGTGTTTACGTGGAATGAGGAAAACGCTCACATTTGGTTTCCCCTGTTTGCTCTCTCTGCCTCTCGCTCTCTTTCTCTCTTTCTTTCTCTCGCTCTCTCTGGCTCTGTCTCTCTTTCTCCCTTTCTTTCTCTCTTGCTCTCTTTCTCTCTTTCTTTCTCTCTCTCTTGCTCGCTCTCTCTGGCTCTGTCTCTCTTTTTTTTCTCTTTGTCTCTGTCTCTCTCGCTCTCTTTCTTTCTTTCTTTCTCGCTCTGTTTCTCTCTCTTCTCTCTGGCTCTGTCTCTCTTTCGCTCTCTTTCTTTCTCTCCCTCTCTTGTCTCTCTCTCTCGCTTGCTCGCTCTGTCTCTCTGTCTCTCGCTCTCTCTGTCTCTTTCTCTCTCGCTCGCTCTCTCTGTCTCTGTCTCTCTCTCGCTCTCTCTGTCTCTCGCTCTGTCTCGCTCGCTCTCTTGCTCGCTCTCTCTCTCTCTCTTGCTCTCTCTCTCTCTCTCTTTCTCTCTGTCTGTCTCTCTCTCTCTCTCTGCAGCCTCAACCTGGAGTGATGGCAGCTCTCGGGAAAGCTGCTGGTTGGTGCTCAGCAACCTCACACCACAGGTGAGACACACGTGTTTATGTTTACTCAGTTTCTGTAAAGCTGGAGAGCTGCGACTCTTCGCCTTCAGCACCGACCACAAACGACCCGCCGCTCCTCATTAACTCCTCCGTCGTTTCTCCTGCAGATCGATGGCTCCACCCTGAGGACCATCTGCATGCAGCACGGCCCCCTGCTGACCTTTCACCTCGGCCTGACCCAGGGCACCGCTCTGATTCGCTACGGCTCCAAGCAGGAGGCGGCCAAGGCCCAGAGTGCGCTCCACATGTGAGACTGTTTCCATGCCACTCTCATTGCTGCGTAGTAATAACTACAGGGTTCTTACGGTCATGGAAAACCTGGAAAAGTCATGGAATTTTAAAATGGTCATTTCCAGGCCTCGAAAAGTCATGGAAAAAACTTAAATCACAAAAGTTTTGGAAAAGTCATGGAAAAAAAATAAAATCATAAAAGTTTTGGAAAAGTCATGGGAAAAAAATAATATCATAAAAGTTTTGGAAAAGTCATGGGAAAAAAATAATATCATAAAAGTTTTGGAAAAGTCATGGAAATTTGTTATCACGTGTTCATTTACGCAGATTTTTTAAGAAAGCCGCTTAAAATGTAAGCCGGCGTACGCTTTCAATACGCAAGATTTACTAAATTGTTTGTGTTTGGTCATGGAAATTTGGTTTAAAGTCATGGAAAAGTCCTGGAAAAGTCATGGAAATCCATTGGTCAAAATGTGTAAGAACCCTGTAACTATGAAACTGAATCTAGAAGCTTCTTCAATGTGCGTGGCAATTTTCACACATTTCTAAACGAGCGTCTGTTCCTACACCAGGTGTGTTCTGGGTAACACCACCATCTTGGCGGAGTTCGTGAGCGAGGAGGACGTGGCTCGCTACATTGCACATTCCCAGGCAGGAGGAGCGGGCAGCGGAGGAGCCACGGCCGGGTCCGCCGGCTCCGGGCCGACGGCCTCCTCCGCCGTGGGGTCCAACGGTAACGGAGGGAGCTGCGAGAGAGGCGTAGCGGGAGGAGGAGGAGTAGAAGGAGTAGGAGTAGGAGGAGGAGGAGGAGGCTCCGCAGCTGGAGGAGCAGGAAACGGAGGATCCGGGCCTTCCAGCTCCGGGTGGCAGAGCCTGGACAGCACGGGCAGCTCGTTGGACCCGTCCGGCGCCCAGGGGCCCGGGCTGGGCATCTTCGCCCAGTGGAGCAGCAACGGGACCGGGGCGGGCGCCGCCGGTGGCGGCGGCGTGGAGGGCGGGAGGCAGGGTCTGTGGGGGGGCATGGGGGGGATGAGCGGGGCGGGGTACCCCAGCAGCAGCCTCTGGGGGTCCCCGGCACTTGACGATCGTCACCAGATGGGCAGCCCCGCCTCGCTGCTGCCCGGGGACCTGCTGGGCGGGGGGGCCGACTGAGACACACACACACACACATTTTACACCCAAGTTGTAATACGTAATGTCACACTCTATTCATTTACACGTAGAGATGACATGAATTAAAGCTCCATTGGTCACCCAACATGCAGTACATGCACACATCGCCCTCACACACACACACACACACACACACACACACACACACATCGAACCGCTCGACTTTAAATGAAGACGACAGTAAAACTTGAACCGGGGGAAAAAGGTGAATCCATCAAACTGTTTAGGACTCATCTGGAAAGCTCTCTTGTCTTTCTACTCCACATCCCACCATCTGCATTCAGAGACCCGATCACTCAGGCATGCACTGTCGGCCGGCTCAGCCAGAGTCCTACGCGTCAACGAGTTTAGCTATTGCTGTTTTTAGTGTGCCGCAGTTTATTTTCTTTTTGTATTTGCTATTTAAAGGGTCGAATCTCAACAAAAAAAGTCCGACTTGCAGACTGAGCCCTCGTAGACCTGGCTGGCGTACTTCTCAGTTCTCGTGTTTTTGGAAGTTTTTAGAGCGAGGAAAGGAATCTGGAGTTTGTCTAAAAAAAATAAAAAATGGGGGACGGCGGCGCCACACTACTGAGTCAAATGGACCATCGGCAACCTTTTTGAGATCTGAAAAAAAAAAAGAGGAGGAGAGCGTTTTTAGTACCGGCACCTCTACCTTGGTGGAGATGTGCCATCAACATGGGACCCAGGGTCAAAGAAAAGAGAAACCGAAACAACATTAGCCAAACTTGCACTATATGCCTCTGGGTTTGTTGTTGATGACGAATCCTCCACAAATCCCTCCATGTTTTGTTGTTTTTTTTGAACCGGCTTCAGCTCCACGGACCGTACAGGAAGTCCTAATGTTACAACAGCAGTGGCCTTGGCTAACAACCAGCGGCCGCACACCCGCCATGTCAGCAGCCTTCACACCTCCTCATCACTTACACACTGCGCTTATATTTGACAAGCAAAATTGTATCTCCTTGTTGACGTACGTCGGTTGTTTATCATTTTTGTTTTAAAAGAGAAAAAGTGTGAAACTTTGTTCTTTTTCTTTTCTTCTCCTCCCCGTTCAAAACACTGACCTCGCTATTGTATTTTTTTCTTACTCGAGAAATCAAGTTGGTTATTATATATTGTCACGGCGTAAATGATGACTATGATCACTTGTTTACTCGCTGTACAAGGTGCCCTCCCTCCTGCCTGTGTGTGCATGAACGGAGTGATGACAGTACGCCTGGAGGAGGACGTGATGAAGATATTAATGACGAAGATATCCGGAGTGTCTGTGTTAATTAATACAATGTGGAATGTTTTTTTTGTCCATGAGAGATTCATGATAAATCTGTGTGCGTGTGTGTGTGTGTGTGTGCGTGCGTGCTTGCGAACACTTATCTGCTCCAGTCAGGGAAGTGAAACGATGTTAATCTGACGGCTTATATTTGAGAGAAAGGCTGTGTGTGAGTGTTTGTGTGCTTGACTGTCTGGATATTGTAATAGCTAAAGAGTTTAAAAAACAACAACATTGGCACTATTGCATATGTCTCTTAAGTTGTGTTTTTTTTTTTAGCAGCATTTATTTCCCGTTTGTGTTTTTCTTTTGCCAAATGCAATAACAGAATATTTTCTTTTTAAGACGAAGCAACCAACTGAAGGCATTTCTATTACGATGCCAAATCCTTAGCATACCAAGCTGAGCTGGAACAGTGTTTTACAGACACGTTAAAGACATTTACCTGTTATGTTTGTTTCTTTTTTGTTATGTATCAATCTAAATTAAGTCAGTCCTTATTATCACTCCTGTTCAGGATGTTTTCATTTATTTCAGATGTTACAAAAAGAAGAGGAAATTAATTTAAAGCAGAAAAGAACAAGATAATAAAGGTTGAATTGAAGTCTTTGTGGTTTTGTTTGATGTGTGCGACCAAAATATAGATTAAAACTCCACGATAATGCTTCAAAAACTTCTGGAGCAGCAATGTTTCATCCCCCGCCCCACTGTGGTGTTTACTCTGGAGTTTTTTTTTTTTTTTTATTACTTATTATAATACAGAAGAAAAAAATTGAGGTTTCAAATACATTTTTTGCAGGAAAGTAAAAATTAGAGCCATCAGTAAATATATGATACACTAATTTATATTTTTATAAAGATTTTAAACGTCATTTGCGTCTCGCAATTTGAATGTAAATGTGTGCTCCCAGCTGGCACCAATAGACCCAACTTGTACTGTAAAGTGGAAATTTACCACAATACTATTACTCATAGAGTACAATTAAAATATGTTATCATGGTGGATGTTTGCATCTGCTAGTGCTCAAAGCAGTGTTTTCTTCTTCGTCTTCATTATAATGCTTTCTTTATATAGCTTTGCACAAACTAAGATATACAGCTAAACCTCATTATTATTCTAAGCACTGCCTTTTTAACTTTCTGTTTTTAGTCCCAAATGAGGTGGAACTAATTGTCCTGGAGTTAACTTGACTTGGTGCGTGTTGAGTTTATGGAGGCTCAAATGTAACTCCATTGTATGAGAGGGAGGGCTCCTCATCACAGCTTCCAGTCACTGTTGCTATTTTCTCATTCACAATGTTCAAAAGCCTGCAAACTCCACTTCAAACAGGCTTATGATCAAATCTAGTTTTTAATGTTGGCTATAAAGTAATACCTTCTGTTACCGCTAGAGGGCGATGACAACACCTGGTTCTCACTCAGAGTCGTGATTGGGCGCTCACGAGCTCGTCCAGAGGTCTTCTACGTGTGTGCGTGTGTATGTGTGCGCGTGTGTGCAGGGTGCGGTTATGGGGCAGTGTAAAGTGCAGTTTGCGCCACTGTCCGATATTGATCTCCTCTGATGGATGACAGCTGTGTGTATAGGACCTTTCAACAACAAGGTGAATGTACAGACATGTATTACGAACATAACTACGAGAGACAAGGCAATGTAAGAAAACAATGCAACACTTTAAAAGAATCAATCCAAATAGATTAATGGAGATTTATAGGAAAAGAAAAATGAAGTACAGCGCAAGACATGAATAGAAAGTTCAGAGTTTAACTTAAAAGGCAGATATGTGGTGCATAAAGGCTGAATGTTGCTTCTTGTAGTATTGTTTTATTTTGACTGGGGACAAAAAGCAGAAGATCTGCCTCAGACAATCTGAGAGTGGATTGTCAGAATTTTAGAAAAGATTAAACTTTTATTCCCACTCACCGAAGAAATGTCATCAAAGCTCATTAGAATATTCGTACTATTTTTTTTTTTAATCACCAGAATGTTAAGTAATATTAATTGATATAACTGTTCAAACTGATATGTTCTGCAAATTATATACAACCTAAAATGTTTATTAAACGTATCTTGTGTGGAAAAAGTACAACAAAATTATCAAAACCCCACATTTTCTCAAAAGTATAGGCAGTGGATGTTCTTAAGAAAATTAAAAACATAATTTAAAAAGGACAGTCAGCATAACGTAAGTAATAACTCAATAACTATTCTTTACACGTCACCCACATTCACGGCGCCGCGGGGCAGGACAGCTGGACCGAGAATAGACCCGCGCATGCTCAGTGTTCCGTGAACAAGCCCCGCCCTGTTCCGGGTTAATCATGGTTAACGATCTGTGATTGGTCGAACGGGCTCGTCCTCGCGCGTGTGGGCGGAGCTTCTCTGACCGGCAGTTAATCCAACGGGGATTGCTTTGAAATCAGCGGAGCGGAGAAAACGGGAGAGGAATGACGGAGCCCTGCGTCGACTCCAGAAACAAGGGCCGGTAGACACCGTTACAGCGAGGAGGAGTACCACGCGGATAAGATAGAAGTTGTTTAACATGAGACTCTAACTTTGGAGGTGAGTTTTGTTTTGTTTTTTTGGGGGGGGGGGGACTTGGAGGTACACGGTGAGGGGGCAGTCCGTCGAGGGCTCAACATGGATGTCCGGGGAGCGACGGAGCGACTCTGAGGAGGACTTCAGCCCGTGTTCAGGGTCGCGTCGGGTCGACGGAGCCGAGGCGCGTTCACGAGCCGCAGCTTCTTCACAAGGTGAGCACACAGGTGAGGAACCCCGGGTCTAAACTCCACACTGGTCGCTACCCGACTAGTAAAAAAACCGTTTATTTTGGTTTCAGATTCCAGGTGAAGGAAGAAATCAAAGTCCGTGACTCTTTGGGGCTATAACCGTTAGCTAAGGTAAGCCATTCACACCGTTTGTATTGCCTATAGCCCTATACTATTCCAACGGGTTAAATCGTGCAGTAATTCACTAAAAAAACACTTTTATTGAAGTAAAGTTAAAAGCAAAGACAGATGTGACACATGTTTCTGCTTTCTGCAGATTAAATCCCAGGGGTGGTGGATGTTGTTGTTGTTGCTTCAGCCAGTATTATAATCCAGTCTGGCTGTCACCCATACCATTACTTGCAATGAATTATCATCCCCCCCCCCCACACACACACACCCCTGTCCATCTGTGGCATTGCTTTATTCCTGACCCCTTGCCTCGCCAATATATTGTGTGTGTGTGTGTGTGTGTGTGTGTGTGTGTGTGTGTGTGTGTGTGTGTGTGTGTGTGTGTGTGTGTGTGTGTGTGTGTGTGTGTGTGTGTGTGTGTGTGTGTGTGTGTGTGTGTGTGTGTGTGTGTGTGTGTGTGATCTTTTTTTGCTTTTAAAAGAACACATGAAACCCACAGATGTTTGTTCTGGAGCTCGGCTCGTGTTCGCTGTCCCTTTGGCATTGTGCTTGTGTGTGTCGCTGCTGATGCCTTCACTTCTCCTTGTTGACACGAGGATGTGCTGATGCCTGGCAAACCAATACAAACGGCCTGCCGCCTCACACACACACACACACACACACACACACACACACACACACACACACACACACACACACATCGCAGCTCCTCTCAAGTCTTGCGTACACCAGTGTGAAAGCGAGTCCAACTCATTTATTAAACCACCGGAATTAAATCTCTTGATTTGTTTAACACTTAGTGCGTGTGTGTGTGAGTGTGTGTGTGTGGGCATTCTGTCAGCCTGTCTTTGTGCGTGCTGTTTGATGAGCGGGCTTTGTGACCTCTGGTTGCCATGTTCCTCTGGCAGACGAGGCCCGATGGCACAACAATGGAGGATGCCCTCTCTCTCATTCAGCTACCGATTTCTAGCATCCTCTCTCTTTCTTTCTTTCTTTCTTTCTTTCTTTCTTTCTTTCTTTCTTTCTTTCTTTCTTTCTTTTTATCTTGTTTTCCGTTACTTGCTCCGTGTGACGGCTGTGCAGAAGAACGATCCTCACCGTGAGAACATTACCGTGTCGCCTCGGCGACGGGGACAAGCTGCTGCTTGCGTAACGTGTGCAGTCGTCTTCTGGAGCTGCAGCTTCTTCAGTCGCTCAGATCTGGTCCGACCGGAGGCCGCTGCTCCACCCGCTGCTCCACCCGCTGCTCCACCCGCTCGTCAGACACGGAGCGACGTGTGAACCTCAGAGGTCTTTGAAGATGTTGCGAAACATCTTCAGGTCCATTACGTTTTCGTTTCTTTGTGTATTTCCGAAAGTAACACGTTTTTTAGAGCGGGTATGAAATGTGCTTTGAGTGCAGAAACATGTCAGTGATTGAGAACGTTGGCTTTAAATGCTGTTTTCTTTCTTGCAAGTCGAATATCATCAACGGAGGAATCCGTTACGCCTTAAAATACCTGAATGCCTTGCAGGTAAACGTCTGTTCACTTGGGAACAATCCCAAAGTGCTGTCGAGCTCACACACTCCGCCGAGTTGATGTTTGGGCTCGTTATCTGGCGGGGGTCAAATGGCATTCTGGGAGATGGAGGAACCGACACTAATATATGTTCTCTTCCCATGAAGCTCAACACGGGTACCATTGTACAAATGACACACACACATTCTTGTCTCATGGTGAAAAGGGGCCCTGTGGTGTTTGTCCGGTCTGACATGTGACGTTGATGAAGAGGAGTGAGATCTATACTCCAGGTTGATGATTTCTAGTGGGACTTGATCTTCATCCTTCATGAGTTGTCCCGGCGTGGTTTGAAAAGGCGTTTCTGTGGTTTCCGTTTGTGTTTACACGCCTCGTCTGTTGTGCGTCTCCAGATGTTGACGCTGTGGAGGCGAGACGTGCCGCTCTCAGAGAGGCTGGGGGAGGAGTCCGTCCCGGCGGCGGCGGCCGTCGGCATGCCGACGGCCGCGCCGCCGGGCCCCAACATCTCGTGGCTCCCCGACGCCCCCCTGCTGAGCCCGGACCAGCCCATCTTCCTCATGACGCCCGCGGCGCAGGCCGTGTCCGGCTTCTTCGTCTGGACCGCACTCATCCTCACCTGTCACCAGGTAAGGCGCGAGGAGGGGTTAAACCATCGGGTGTGTGAAACCATATTCTTTAAAATTCTGTGTGTGTGAGAAACCATCTTCTCTAAAATTGTGTGTGTGTGTGTGTTTGTGTGAAACCATCTTCTCTAAAAGTGTGTGTGTGTGTGTTTGTGTGAAACCATCTTCTCTAAAAGTGTGTGTGTGTGAAACCATCTTCTCTAAAATTGTGTGTGTGTTTGTGTGAAACCATCTTCTCTAAAAGTGTGTGTGTGTGTGTGTGTGTGAAACCATCTTCTCTAAAAGTGTGTGTGTGAAACCATCCTCTCTAAAAGTGTATGTATGTATGTGTGTGTGTGTGTGTGTGTGTGTGAAACCATCTTCTCTAAAAGTGTGTTAAACCATCCTCTCTAAAAGTGTGTGTGTGTGTGTGTGTGTGTGTGTGTGTGTGTGTGTGTGTGTGTGTTAAACCATCCACTCAAAGTGTGTGTGTGTGTGTGTCCTGCAAACACACATCTGCTCATGCCCACACATCAAACCACACACACACACACACACACACACACAGGGGAGACTTGATCCAGGAGGATTAAAAAGATGAATGGAGTCTGTTTTTGTCTTCCACACATTCCTAAGCGATGGATGAGGTGGTGTGTGAGTGTGTGTGTGTGTATTGATTAGAATCAGTGAGAGAAACACTGATAAGACCCCAAAGAAACGTTAATGATGAACATCACACACTCTGAATATCCTCACTCTGTGTAAATCGGGTTTATGAGCCGAGAAGCTTTTCACGCCTGAACATCGGACCTCTAATCCCGCCTGTCCACCATCTTTTAATCTGGGTTCACTCTGACGCGGCGCTGATGTTGTTAAACGTATTTCCTGCGATGATATTTAAAGTGTCCTCTTTCCGTCTCCTCCCAGATCTACATGCACCTCCGGTTCTACAGCGCTCCTCGGGAGCAGCGCCACATCGTACGCATCCTCTTCATCGTCCCCATCTACGCCTTCGACTCCTGGCTCAGCCTCCTCTTCTTCACCAACGACCAGTACTACGTGTACTTTGACACCGTCAGGGACTGCTACGAGGGTGAGGACGCACGCCGTTTTTTCCTTCGAGGTTGCAGTTTTTGTGAACGCCACCGACTCAGCAGGAGACAAGGGCGTCGCGGGGGGGGGGGGGGGGGGGGGGTCGATGAGCTCCGCAGCGCTCGGCTCGTTGGTCGGAGTGTTTCTCTGGGAGATATTATAGTTGCACGGGCGTCACTTCTTGTAGCCGGCGAATTGATGGAGTCGTACGGAGAAGGGCGTACGGTCCCGCTTTCGTCAGGAAGCGACCGCCACGGTTCGTCTTACCGGAAGTCGTTTGTTTTTGTTTTTAACTCTCGACCAAATCTTTTTCAGCACCTTTCCACCTCTTATTGTCCTTCTCCTCCTCTCTTCCTCCCGTTTTGTCTTGCCTTCCCACAATGCCCAGAAGAAGGGCGACCTGTTGCATGGCAACCGCGCTTGCACATCTCCCCCATGCACCAGCGTGGCGGCGCACCAAAACCAAACTTACTGCAAAGTTCAGATTCTCATTGTAGGTCGACTTACTGTATCGCCGTGGCAACTGGCCCGGCAGACGAGGAGGCGGGGGGTCCTTGGAGAGGGGTGGAAGAGCACAATGGTGAACAGCTGAGACACAGAAGAGACAGACGAGAGACAGACGAGAGACAGACAGACAGTGGAAGTCAGACGGCGTTAACAGCAACTTATGTCTGACGTTAGGCAGCAGACCACAGAACGTGTGTGTGTGTGTGTGTGTGTCTCGGTGTGTGTGTGGAGTAGAGCTAAAGTAAGAGTGTGCCAGAAGGAAAATATCACAACTCAACAGATAACTGAGGTAACAAGAATCATCGCTAGCAGTACAGCTACGTTGAGATACACACACACACACACACACACACACACACACACACACACACTACATGTCATTTAGCTGACGCTTTTATCCAAAGGGACTTACATCAACCATGAGTACAAACTCAGAAGAATCAAGAAAGTAACATTTCTTCAAGAAAGCCAAAACACACACCCACACTCACTCACTCACTCACTCACACTCACACACACACACACACACACACCTAAGACGTATCTCATTTTCTGCCCAGTAAGCTGATACACACCCGACCCGGCTGACCGTCTCTGTCCCTCACATGCCGTCATGAGACTGCAGTGTGTTAACGGGATTAGCCCGGCTGTGTTTTCACGAGCCTCGGCGGTCGCCGTCGGCGTGGCGATAATCCGCCGGTCACAAGAGACGAGAGACGGTCAGGGGAAGAGCGT
>CM070105.1:2822044-2857044 GCA_036178185.1 Liparis tanakae | reverse complement strand
TGAACTTCACCGCAGGCCGCGCTGGTTATTTAAAGTATTTAAAGTCCTTGAGTCACGATGAGTCACAGCGGCGTGTTTATTCACCGCTGTGGCGTCACACGACCAGCAGGGGGCCGCGGTGGCCTCCTCCTCCTCCTCCTCCTCCTCCTCCTCCTCCTCTCTATCTGAGGGCAGACGGCCTTATCTCTCTCTCTCTCTAAGCTCACATGCAGCAGCAGTCTGTCGCTCCTCTTCATCCTCCTCCCGTCACAGGAGGAAAGCAGCCGGCCTCCCACACTTTTTTATTGTTGTGCTTTTTCTGCTTCTGCCCGACAGAATATAGTTTTTAAAAATAGGACAGAAGCCACGTCTGTGTGCTATTTTTAGCCGGTGTGGTCTGGATTATCGGGCCGCTCTACATGTTGACATGAACACACGACAGAGTTCACCCAGCTACACGCTGGGGTCACGCAATGCAGCTTATTGTCCATTAAATGCTTTTTTAAAGCGGAACTGACGATATTTTGAAGAGTATGCTTCTTTTAAATCCTGACGTGTGGACTTTAAAGCTTCGTGTGATGCATTGAGATGTTTATGACTCTAGCTGCAGACTAAAGTTAGACGTCGAGGGTTAAGCGCTACGTTAAAGTCTTCAGTGTTGAAATACTCACACGTGCTCCAAAGAGGGAGAAAAGACCAGTTTTGTAATTTAACTTTCTTTTTTTCTTCTCTACGATAAAGCTGCTCATGTTATTCCATGTAAAAATGGAGAATATATAATAAAAGATATTTAGACTACATAACCACTTGTTTGTTTTTGTTTAAAGCCTCAGTCGGTAAACTGTTTAGAGATAATCTCCTTCAAATAACAACTGGTCTGAAAGTGTTTTAACATTTCTTAAAATTGCATCTTCTCCCCCAGTGAAACATCCAGAATGCGATCATCATGAGTCACTCTTCCAGTATTTGGAGTCGGACGAGGGGGAGACGGAGCCTAAATTAAAGATGACTTCCCGCCTAACGGAACATTTAGGAGTCGTGTCACAACATCTGCTGGTCGGGCCGGTTGGAGAAGAGGCATTTCAAAACGGCCATTTGAACACAAGCGGCTTCCTTTGTTTGTTTAATTGTAAACGACTCACTTTGTTTTGAAACAGCATTTTGTCGTGTAGCCGAGTCAGCATTATTTGTGCAATATGCAAAGTGTATTTGAACATTTACACAACTTTCTAATCTCACCTTTTAAAGAAGAAGAATCCCTCGTCTCAACTCGTCATCCTCGGCTTCTACTTTTGAACCCCGAGTTAATCTTCCGATCCAGAGCGATAAGTTGCGCAACACTTCCTGCTGATCCACTTCCTCCACCGGTCCCAAATCTGACCCACAACCACAACACGCACCATGTTATGTACAATATGTACAACATTTATTATAATTAATATATAAAATAGACAATGTACTTAAATTTTCACAATAGAAAAAATACAAGTAATAAATACAAAAAAACATTTTTTTTGTTTTGCAAGTATTACAAAACATCCAGCACAGTTTGACAGATGTGAGACGTTAAAATATTGGGATAAATGCTTTGCCACACCGATATTCATATAGCTAAATATATACGCCTCATATCTTGGTCAACACAGTCTATTGTGTTACGATGCCTGCTTATAAATGATATTGCTAGCACTACTCAGTGGCCTAGACTCGACACCCGGGCGACCAATGGCGGTTTTCAAGTGAATAAAGCGCCACCCCTCTCTCTCTCTCTCTCTCTCTCTCTGTCCGCCTCGCCTACTTTCCTTTCTCCATCGTTCCAACAACCCCATCCTCCTCCACCTTCCTGTCTTCTCCTCCTCATCTCCCATCGCTCTTTCCACATTTACCATTTACCTTTTTTTTTTAACATCCCCTCCCTCCCCCCCTCCCCCCCTCCCCCGTGGATCTGCCCGACCGGCCAATAACAGAAGTGACCTCGATTTTCTTTTTCACACAAATAAAAACATACGAAATCATCATAGAAAAATAATATCCCTCCGAGAATCCACTATGACGAGCCAGTACAAAACAAACACGCAAAAAAAAAAAATATCATCATACAGCAATATGGCCATTGGCTTTGAGCATATTTCTACATAGCTAATAATTAACATTTTTGTAAAGTAATCATCGTTGCCACACAACACAATAATTAGACATGAGAATATCTCCGGACTAGTCGTAAGTACTTCTGAACACACAGAACATCACAGCACTCGTTAGCTTGTCTTTTCATAACATCTACCTTTAAATACAAATAAAATATAGAATATATCTCTTGATAAATGTCACTCAAACATTTTCGTCTCGACGGCCACGGACAGACGTTACAAATAAAGAACACGACGCGGGGAATGTAGGCAGAGGATTTGCATCGGCCTTCCACGTAATTCCTACCAGATGCGACTCCGCTATTACACGTTCGTAGCAAAAAAATGACCAACATCTGTTTGTTGGGAGTCTGAGCAGATATGAAAAAAAAACAAAAAGCAGACCGTAGCACACTTACTGCACAGTAGGGATCGTGGATTGAGCAACGAGGGATTACAGCTCGGAACAGGAGGTTCAGAGAGCCCGGCATAAAGACGTGTGCGGGCGACAACGAGCGGTCTACAGTCCGGTTCTCTTTTCTTTGACCCGCTCCCCTCTTAGCTTTGCATTCTTCTCCCTCCGACATACACTGAAGGCACTGCGTCGACGTGAGAAATGCGGACGCGGGCGGTACAAAACCGCTTTCGGAGAGCAGGTAGGAAGCAGCGGCACGCGCTCCGAAAAGGAAACGCCGCCGCGTGGACAGGAAGGAATTCACCGACTCACGACGCGCTTCTCCG
This sequence comes from Liparis tanakae, assembly GCA_036178185.1. Taxonomy (NCBI): domain Eukaryota; kingdom Metazoa; phylum Chordata; class Actinopteri; order Perciformes; family Liparidae; genus Liparis; species Liparis tanakae. The sequence continues at coordinate 2,854,195 of CM070105.1, read as the reverse complement.
CCTCCTCTGAACCGCACGGACGTGTTTTTAGTTTTTCTTTTGTGACCCCCCCAAAATAGTTATTAGCCCCCCCCCCCGCCCCCACCCCCCACCTGCATATCGAGTGAAACCGCGGTGGAGAAACCGACCCAAACGAGTGAGTGAATCAGACTTTGGGAAAGTTTCTCGCAGCGAGGGACTTCAGGGCTACGAGCGGAGCGGGAAGGAACGCCGCCGGACACGCGCGTGTGTCCGCTCCACCCGGTGCATTCCGGTGTCGGGAAGAGAGCAGAGAGGAAGCACCAGCGTCGGAGTGTGGGGTCCGTTGAGCAGTGAGCGTGTCCCGTGACTCTGGGTGAGCCCGGCTTCAGTCAAGAGTCCAGTTCAGTGTCTTGTGGGGGGGGGGGGGGGGGGCTGAGTGTGAGGTTGTTGTTGTTTTGTGTGCTAGCGTGTGGACCGCCTGCTCCATCGTTCGGGTAAACCAATGCACTGAAGTGAGTATCTGAGTATCTGAGCCGGCATAAGCGAGGACGCCTCGGCCCTCGGTGGGGGTTCTCTCCTCGCCCGTTGCTTTGGAGACGGCGGCGGCGTGAAGGACTCCTGCTGACGTGAATCCTCTGGGATCTGAACACGTGAACGAGGCGTAATGCAGACAAGTGCTTAGTATTTTCCTACGAAAATTGTTTTCCTGTTCTTCGGCATGTGTGTATAGCGCGCGCGCGCGCGTGCGCGTGTGTGTGTGTGTGTGTGTGTGTGTGTGTGTGTGTGTGTGTGTGTGTGTGTGTGTGTGTGTGTGTGTGTGTGTGTTGCAGGTTGTGCGTCCCTCCCTCCCTCCCGCCCTCCTCCTCCTCCTCCTCCTCCTCCTCCTCTCACCCAGTCCAGCGCCTCCTTCTAGGACGGCTCCTGATCTCTCTGTGGCTGCGGCTGCGGCGGACTCTTCACGATGGTGATGACCGACGCCGTGTTGAGGCGCGGCGCCGTGGCGAGCAGGTTGCCGCCGCCGGCCTCCAGGCCGCGGGCGAACCTCTGGAGGGCGGCCAGCCGCGCGCCCAGCCCCTCCAGCTCTTTCCTCATGCCGGCGTTCTCCGCCCCGAGCCGCTCCACCTCCCGCTGCAGCTCCGTCTTCTGCAGCTCCAGGGCCTCGCGCTGGGACACGCGCTTCACCCGGCAGCTGGCGGCGTAGCCCCGGTTCTTCAGGGTGCGCCGGCGCTGCTTCAGCTTCTGGATCTCGTCGCGGGACATGCCGCGCAGGTGCAGGTTCAGCTCCCGGACCGTGAGGGACATGAGCTCGTTGTCCGACAGGACGGGGACATTCTCACCGCATTCCTGCTTCACCTGGAGGGGAACGGGAGGAACGGTGGAGACGGGGAAGAAGACGAGATGAGACCGATGTCGGAAACACGCAAAGAAATATGAAGTTGCCCCCGATATCACGAGGAGAGGAGCAACAAATGCCCCCATCATTTCGATAATTTAATATCTTTTTGTTGTGTCTTTGTGTCTGTATTGCCTGTACGAGGTAGATATACAACAAATATTAAAAAATAAGTTATAATTGTTAATAGTTGTTTAAAAAAATGTAATAACAATAAATAACCACAAAGAAATAAAAATAAATATGATTATCTGATTTATGTTTTCTGGGGTTTTTTCTCGTTTAAAAACATCTAAGAAAAATCTTTGACTCTAGACGACTGCCTAATATTCTTATTACTGCCTAATAGTCTTATTACTGCCATTTTTATGACAATCGCTCATACAGTGCAAGTCTAAAAGTGTATGTTTATTCTTTTTGAACAACGGTTAAATGTTATTTCACAAGTTTAAAAAGTGGCCCAATTTCTTTTTATCGGCCTCTGGATTTCAGTCAGTGGGGGAAAGTTGCCCCATAAAAAGTATGTCATTTTCCTACCTGGACCAATGGCGTCAAAGAATAATAAGAAAGAGTAAAACTCGATGTTTTCCCTAAAATAGTGTCCGGGTGATGGAGGGATGTGCGGAGGTGTGTCCTACCTTCAGGGCTTTGCTGTTTCTTTCCGATGACATGATGCGACCGTCTTCAGCCTCTCGGAGCGCCAGTCCACACAGATACAGACGCTGAGGACCACGGAGGAAAACATGGATGTCATGTGACTCTCTTGGTTCAGATCTTGCCTGACATTTCACCCTCCGCTCACAAGACAGCCAGTCATGCACGCTAAAGAAGAGAAAAAGGAGAACCCGCAGATCTTTCATGCTTCTCCAAACGCGCTCTCATTAAACCATGTGCTTTTGATATTTAAAAAAGGAAGAGGGGGTTTTGAAAGCGACGCGCCGTTGGCTGGAATAGCGAGGAGGAAGTTACCGCGTTGCTCAAAAGCAGGTGTCCTAACCGATTCCCTCGACACTTCCTCTTGTCAACACAACGCCAACGGTTCAAAGCTTTCTTTGTGGCAAAAAAAAGAAGAGATGTCTCTTTGTTTGAAGAGAGGTGACAGAACACACACACACGACCAGTTTAATAGAAACCAGCTAAAACTTTTATAGAACGCTAATTAATTCCCCTCGCGAAACCTAGAAATCTAGTCTACACACCGACATCAGGTGAGTTTACACACACACACACTTTAATTGCCGCCTACAGTAACAACCGGTACTGACAGAAGGAAGAGAGTGTGTGTGTGGAAACACTCGCACTGCGTGGGACTCCCTCCACGCCGTACGGGCCGATCTCAGGTGTTGCTGTGGGATTAAAGTCCAACACCTGAGTCACTGCTGGCCGATCTGCTGGTTTGGACCATGTGGTTGAACTTGAAGCTGTGGAAGCGATACATCAAAATCGCTGACCACAGCATACCGGATATAAACGACCACGTGGTTTGTTGTTGACGATGCATTTCACTGTATTTGGCAAAGATATTAACATTATTTTTTACAGTTTAACTTTGACGTCATCGAACCACAGGAGGGGGGTTCCCCACCACGCCGCACTTGGAGAGTTAAACTGATCTTTCACATTTTTTGCAACAATGGATTTTCTTTTTGACTTGGCTTTTAGTTTGAAGTGTGAGAAATAAAGATCTACGAAAAAAAGTTACACGCATGCATGATGCTGGATGTGCGTGGTGCCTTCAGGGGGCTGATTAGATCTGGACAGCTTCACTAACGAGCCGACTCGCTTTTCTTTTTTTAAACAGACTGGTCAAGATCACGCTGATATTCCTTTCTTTATTGTAGTCGTTTCTGGTGTGTTACAGGAGTTTCTTTTATATGTACATGTGTATTTCCTCTTAAAATCTTCAAGATTTTGTAGATGCGGTCTTTCCCTTTGTTTTAAAAGCGGTATGTGACCGAGCCTTTGGGGAAATCGGTTGTGAAACTTAGAAATGTGTGTGAGAGTGTGTGTGAATTAGTCTAGACTACTTCAAGTTACAGTAAATAGATTGTTCTCTTTGCTTCATTACAATTGCACACTGTGTTACACTTCTAGAAGTGAGGATTTTTTTCTTTTTCCACCACTACTAATTGATGGCATTTGATTTCAGGACTAAAAACTATCAAATCTATTTTAAAAAGAAGATGTAAACATCTGTGAGGAGAGAATCCAGCAACATGTCAGAAACCACCTGGACCCCTCGCGAGTTGACACCACGCTGCCGAGCAGGAGGAAGCACAGAGGCGAGCCAGGCACATTTCGTCGGTTTCATTCTGTGGGCCCCATGAGCTCATGTCCAGAGCCAAAAATAAATAACATTTCCTTGACTTCATAACAGTAAAAAAAATGGGCGTTAACGGTACATGTAGGCCTGCAGCTCGTGGACTGTAGGCGTTGCTCCTCACGAGCTAAATAAACCGACGGTGTGGCGTGCAGGTCGCTGACATGTTGACTGCTCCCCGACATGCGTGGGGGCCGCGGGGGTGGAGGTGGTCGGAGCCGCCCGGTCCGAGCCGCCGGCTGGGAGCCCTCACACCGCCGCTTCCCAGAGTCATGGTGATTCAGCAATAAACCGCCTGCTCAGCGCCACTAAAGACCGCCCGTCAAGAACCGGGAACACCGGCTGTGACCGCGTCCCCCCCCCTTCTCCCCGACGTCCGTCCACAACGCCACCGGGTCTCCACGCCTGTGCCTCCCGGTATAAAATACCACTTAAAGACGACCTACTTTCCCGAAGTGGGACGCAACAAGTGAACGCACCACTGCCAAAAAACGTAGGCTACGACTGACGCTAGTTAGCGGTTTTTTTTTTTGTAAAGTAAAAACACCCCTGACGGTGTGCTCGGTTTGGGACGTAAATGACTATAAAAACAAAAAACCTTGAACAGAGACAGCCTCCGTGGATACGTCGGTAGCTTCTCTCCATCCAGAATCCAGCCGTATCCTTATAGGGAGAGGAGCTGAAGGAGCCGCCGCTATAGTAAACAGCCATCACGAGTGCCCTCGACATCCATTTTAGTAAAGACTTTAAATAATCCATTTAAATTGTTGTAAAACGTATAGTTACACGAGGAACAGGGGGACGTCGTTTGGCCGTCAGGTGTTATAAATATCGAGGCGTGAATGTGAAGCGCGCGGCCACATGACCCGCATCATCTTAAACATGCTAGTAACGTTAACTGTTAGCACCTAGCTAGCAGCAACGGCTCCGGACGAGCTAACCTAAAAGGAGATTAAAGCAAACAGCTGCCTGCTCACTCGTCCTTGGTTGGTTGGAGAGTCCCCGGCAGAAAGAAGTCCCCCTGGTGTGTGTCTACGTCTATCAAATCCCAGCTAAATATTTGAACGTTTAATATTTAGTAAAACATATAATTTACCTGCTGGGTCGACGCGACGCTCGCGACAAAATGTCAGTCCGCCTTTTCCCGGAATTACTCCGCTGCTCTCTGAGGTTGGATTCTTTCATTCACAAAAAAACACAAGCGACAATGACGTCAGGTCTAAAGAATGAGGGCGGAGCCAACTCCGCCCTCGCGGCGTACTCCGGGAGGATGTAAACAAGGAATCCCTGCGTCCCAGAACTTTTCCATGACCAGCCTTTTATTCCCAGCAACAACAACTTCTCTGAAAAAAAGAAGTATTTAGAGTTGTTGACGCAAGCGTCAGAAGCTATTAGATGGAGAAACTAAACAATCAGAAATAATTTAACAACAAAAACAAGAACGAAATCCACACTTCCCACAAGCACTTTTAAAAACTCATAGTTTATAAGTGTTGCATTTGATGACAAGTGCGTTTATAGGAAAATCGATTTCCCTACTGCGCACACAGAAAACCATGTAGTTATTTTTTGTGCATAAGTAATGTTTTAATGCACCTGCAGTTGCAAATATATGTTGAACATCAGGATTATAATACTAATGGTTCTACTCTGAATTGTTTTCCAGTCCTACGGTGACAACGTTGGTCATGTCAAAATAAAATAAACCTCAAAATAATAGCCAATAATGTGATACCTGTTTTTTTGGATGTGTTCCTCTAATCCTCAACAAGTGTTATAAACATGTATTGCTCGAGAAATGCGTTTGCATTGTTCCTACAATACAAATGTGTGTTATGAAATGAAATGAAAACGAAATGAAATGAAATGAAAAATGAAAATGAAATGAAATATATTTTATTAATCCCCAAGGGGAAATTTGGTGACAACAGAAGCAGCCCGATAAAACTAAACACAATAAAATATAAGTGTAAGAAAGAAAGAAAGAAAGAAAGTGACAGTGCATAAAGTAAAGTGTGCAAAGTGAAATATAAAATACAAAATAACATAAAATAAAATATATATGTATATATACACAGCATATACACAACATATACGTAAATGTAAATATAAATAAAGCACTGTAAAATTAAATTAAAAAATATATATATATATATGGATAATGTGCAAAATGCAAGTGAGTGTATGAGTGCAGTGCAGATAACAGTGTAGTATGAATTTGAATATTTACAGTGAGTTATTGCAAGATATAATCATCTATATTAGTTATATATTTAGTTATATATATTTTTTTAATGCAATTGTATCAGAAATTTAAAATCGGTGTATAAACCTAAGGTTAGATAAACTGTCGATTTCTCTTTTAAATACTGCTTGCGAGACAAAAAGAAAATTCCCCACCGGCGGCTGCTGTCGGCCCGCCTCACCGACAGAGGGCGCTGTTTATTTCTGGCTGAGGTACAAACTGACCCCTGCCCCGCTGTCGTAATGCGTCCCCGACCAGCTTCACGTTTTCCCACTGTGACCTCGGACTGTCGTTGAACTGATGCACGCCTCCTAGCATTAGCTTTGACGAGAGTCCGCGGAGCCTTCAGAAACTCACCGAGCGGACTGTCGTCGGCTTAACGGTTGTTTTTTTTCCAGCGACCTTGTTGTTTCATCCCTCGTCGCGCGCACACGCTGCTGATCCGGCGCAGAGGAGCGGCGAGCAGGAAACATGCCCGTAATTGAGGAGCTTTCCCCCGATGCGGGCCCGGTGTCCACTCGGCCCCTCGAGGACGAGATTGACGATGACGAAGATGAAGATGTTAGTGGCTAATCATTCGGGGGTACTTCGGATGTATGAATGAGAAGGGGAAAACACCGATAACATAGAGTCGCGCTGTTCTTTATCGTCTTAGCATTTGCTAGCTACCGCGGCTATTCCAATGCTAAGTAGATCATTTGCACCCGAGGTGTTCTTGCGGTGACAAAACCTGAATGAGTCCCCGGTCTGTTGCAAGCGTATGCAAATATGAAATAGTTAGAACATGATGTAACTACCAGTGATTTGACTGTCATGACGGTAGCAGTAATGTATCAGCGTTAACACCACCACACCAGCCGGGTCGCAAACTTCATGTTGGGCTATATGGAACTATATTTACCAGATGTATGAATGCATGTGGATTTATTTCGCCTTTTTATTCATATGATATTCCGCGTGGGTGCTTATTCCAATTATTGTATCCAAGAGTCGTGTTTGACGTTCGCATCTGTCTCCTTCAGCTGGATGAGACTCTGATGGAGAGGTTGTGGGGCCTGACGGAGATGTTCCCCGACACGGTTCGCACTGCTGCCGAGGCGTCTGCATCATGCTCCGTCTCACTGGCCAAGAAGTTTTACAGGTAGATGTGACGTCTCATCATGGATTTATACATGGAGTGATGTTAGCCCAGTGGATCAAGAGATTAACTACTAATTCGTGGGCCTGATCCCAGCAGCCGCCAGTGACAGACTCCCATCTTTCAGACAGTTATGCATGTTCATCGCTGGAAGCGAATTCTAGAAACAGATGTCCTTACAGAATACCTTGGACTGGCGTGTTTTAAATATCCAAACCTTTTTTTCAGTTTTTCCCGCTCTGCGCTCTGGGTCGGCACCACCTCCTTCATGATCTTGGTGCTGCCGGTTGTATTCGAGACAGAGAGACTACAGCTGGAGCAGCAGCAGCTACAACAGCAGCGACAGGTGAGCAATCATGTGCACGCACAAATACGGCGACCAGTCGCTGAGACTGTAAACTGTAAAGATTGTAAATTCAAATGGGTTAATGTGTCCTACGAGCAACCTGAACGATCGACTCTTTCCCCTTCAGATCCTGTTGGGGCCCAACACTGGAATGTCCGGTGGGATGCCGGGCATGATGCCTCCTGCACCCGGCAAGATGTGAGACACGGAGAGGGCCTGACCTGAACCTGAGATCTGCTGCTAAGCGATGCAGCGTGGGGGGGGGGGAGGCGGTCGCAAGGAGAGGCAGAGAGACCGTGGAGAAGAGCTGCAGTATAAAAGAAAAAAGAAGCAGAAGCTGGATGTCAACAGCATGAAAGGCCCACTCCAACATATTGGATTGGAGGAGGCTGTGATGTGTTTTCTAACACGTCTCTCTCGCTGTCTCTCCTTACTCCAACATCACGCAGAGACTTATTTCCAGGAGCACTGCTTCTATTTTCATTTTTTAAATAAATCGGCAATCGACATGAATCATTTGTTCTTTAGGGCATAGCAAGTCAAAGTGGATAAACTGAAAGTGGAAAGGTTACCAAATGTATGTCTTGGTGTTTGCAGCCTGAAGAAGTTTGCTATATTTGAAATATTTTAGCATTTTTGCCCACCATCATCTTAACGGACAGGTCCGATGCATCGTGAACCACACTGTAAACGCGATTATAGATATGCGGTCTACAGGACAGCCTCTTGAAGTTCAACATGCTAAATTTCACTCTTTTCTATGTGGCCCATTCCTGTTGGTACATTTGTCACATGTCACAGTTCAAAGTGTGTATGGCAGAGTGCAATTTGTCTCACTTCAGTTCTTGGAGTGATGTCTTTGCACTAGAGTTTTAAGCAACAGATCATTGTATAATGCAGCAACACCAGATTCCATGGTGTTAAATTATTCAAAGATTGTTGGGTCCTTTTTTCTTTCGATAGTATGTGAAAAGTGAAATTATATTGTCATTGAAGAGAGGACACGTGTCATACGGTTTTTGACATGTTATGGTTGGTTGACGGTGGTGGACGGAAGTTTCATGCTAAATGTCTCAATACTGTCCTGACATGTCCAGTCTGTTATTTTCTATTCTCTTTTGCCATCCATGTGAATTTACAATCTCTTTCCTCTTTTCAGTGAGCAAACACATGTCTCTGTTTTCTGGTCAACATGACTGGTAATTAAAACACAAAATAAAATGGAAAGCTAGGTGTTTACTTTCAACATATTGGTTATGACATGAAATGACATGAAGTAAGGGTTAACGAATGACAGACCGAACTAAATTATATTATTAAAGACTTTAGAAAATAAGTAATTAAAGTTTTCTAAAAATTAAAATGACAATGAATAGTTATACTTTATTATTTTAGGAAAAGCATATACATCAAATAATTGGGATTACATGAGAGCTGGAACCCAAATATAATGCGGCCATAATTTATGTTACCACACAAACGTGTGTTTGTCCTACTGTGGCATATCAACATGTCTGCAATGAAAATGATCCATTATTGTAGTCATGATGCTCTAGTTTTTACTATTGTGTCATGCAGACAACTATGTTAAAGACACCCCATAATAATATTTTTACATTTCCAGAATGCATCACATGCATTTTCAAACACTAAAGAGTCTAAAAAATAAATGTCAATGTACACATTTTTTAATACCTAAGATAAAATAAGTCAAAGTCATTTTTACAGTTTTTTCAGAAAACATAATAAACTGATATATTATACTACAGGGGTAGAATCACATGATGTGTTCACCTGAGGATTTTACCAGAGGTGGCCAGTATCATGAGGAGATGATTTAGGCAAAATAATAATATTATTTGTCAAAAAATGACAGCTCATTATTTTAGAAAGGTGACGATTTACAATAATAGGTACACACAGGCAGAATAAATTAAAAAAGACGTGTCTCCAATGCTGCATTCATGCTCTTTTTAAACTACTAGTCGTGTAAGTATTTATGCGATTGTGTTCTCTTTTTTGCTCAGATCAGTAACTAATTAGCATTTCTGAACATCACTACAACTCATAAACAGTAATACATCCCTTCATGAAGGCGGGTGTTATCGCATCTAAAATAAATAATTGTTAGCAATGTCATGATACTCAGGTTATGTTCGTTCAACTGCTAAATTGATAATTTCCGACTGCAAGTGAACGGAGCAAAATCAAGAATTCCCGCCAGTTGTCTCGCCCTATAACTTGTTTGTGTTAGTCAGTATATCAATCGTCTGTTAAACTTAATTTAATGAGCAAGTGTCCTAGTTTTGATAGTTTTACTGACCGTCGTGTTGACGTTGGGAGCGGCTGAAAGACCAGAGTAACTTCAGCTCGATAAGATATAAGTTTATATTAGCTAGTTAGCTACATTAGCTTAGCTGACCTTGGCTAACTGAATCAGCGAAAACCCATTTAGTGTTCAACCATAGTTACTACATTGAACATGAAATCCGCCGAGGACCAGGTTGTCGATGAGGATACTAGTTTTCAGGAGGATGAGGTGAGACAATATTATAGTAACAGTAATAATTATTATCATTTATTTATTTATATTTATTTGCTAACTTACAACGACTAGCTAGAAAAATCCCGCAGCTATAAAACATCTGAAATGACCAACTGACCAGAATCCATTTATATATTTAAGCTATATACTGTTAATTGTAATAACAATAATTAAAACATCTAGGAAATACTCTATAAGACAGTGTAACAACCTAACTCATTAATATATATATATATATATATATACACAGTGTAAGTTGTATTACAAATGTTTTTTATGGTAAATATTCTCAATAATAAAGATTACTTCTCAGCAACTAACTAACGATTTAATTATTCTTTAAACCTAACAGGAAACCTTCTTCCAAGACATTGACCTCCTCCAGAAACATGGGATTGTGAGTAGACAGCGGAGCTGTGACAGGGTTTCCCCATCAGATCAGAAGTTATTTGTCTCTGTAAATATCTCTCTGTCCTTCCCACCGGTGACCCCAGAATATGGCAGACATCAAAAAGATGAAGTTGGTTGGTATCTGCACTGTGAAGGGGATCCAGATGACCACCCGAAAGGCTCTGTGCAACATCAAGGGCCTGTCCGAGGCCAAGGTGGAAAAGATCAAGGAGGCTGCTGGGAAAATGCTGGTAGAAGGATTTTCTATTATTAATTTAATGTCATTCTTCAGCAAGTGTTACTTTATCCTATACCCGATCAATAATGTACACTTTATTGATCCCACTGATTGAATTTCTCAAGAATATTTCCCTTTATTAGATAATCTTCTTTACATTGTAGAATGTTGGTTTCCAGACCGCCTTTGAGTACAGCACGAAGAGGAAGCAGGTGTTCAACATCACAACCGGCAGCCTGGAGTTTGAGTTAAGAGTTGCTCTTAATGTTGATTTTATGTAAACTCTAGAATTTACACTGTTGAATATAGTATTTGTTTGTTTTTATATTATGCATTCAAAATGACCTATTCCATATACTCTTAAATAGGAGACATAGTGATGTAATACAGAGAATCATCCTTGATTCAAGTAGTTCTGATATAACAATGGTGCAGCTGAATGTTGGCTCATCGTGGTCTGAAAGGCGACATTATAGTGTTGTTAATGTTTTCTCTAACTACTCTGTTACTTCAAATTGATGTTTGGAAGTCTTTTTTTTTACTGTAATATATAATTAGCTGGTATGGTAAAGTTTTTCAAAACATTGAGATTAACCAGACGCTGTGGCAGAGTGGATGACAAATGATACGTTAGTTTCTCTGATTATGAATCGGTCAAAATGTAACTGATTGTGAAAAAAGACGCTACAACTTGTCTTTTATCTCTACAGTAAACTTTTGGGTGGAGGTATAGAGAGTATGGCTATCACGGAGGCCTTTGGAGGTGAGGAGATGTCTTTGGATATCTAAAAACCTAAAGTGTGCGGTTACATTGTTTTAATATCACTCAGTTTTCAGCACTGGCTCAAAACTATTACTCCACTATTTCATCCTCCAGAGTTCCGCACAGGGAAAACTCAGCTGTCTCACACGTTCTGTGGTAAGTAAGGAGCACGTTTGGAAAATGTCTTCCCCCGAAGTGAATTCAACGCCAAATAAAACCTGTTGTTTTGTCCAGTCACTGCTCAGCTGCCAGGCGAGGATGGCTACTCTGGCGGGAAAGTGGTCTTCATTGACACTGAGAACACCTTGTATCCTCATAATGATTAGAACAACCACACAACATTTGATATGCAGTTTGTCAATCGACCGTCTCGCTTGGCTGAAGTATCAGGTGTTTGTTATTTGTTGTTCCAGGAAGAGCCCTGGCCATAGATAGCGCTGTATTGCCCCTACATCTCGCCCTACTGATTTAGAAAACATGTTTATGAGGTGTTTGTCCAGTAGCTGTCCTCTTGTGACGATACGATGGCGGTTCACATGTGTCTTTATTTACATGTGGGTTTTATTCTGATTCTGTCTAATGTGATCCTTGACTCTGGTCCAAGTCGTCCAGACCGACTGAAAGACATCGCTGACCGGTTTAATGTGGACCACGGGGCTGTGCTGGACAACGTGCTATACGCCCGGGCCTATACCAGTACAGACGCACTTCATTTCTAACAGTGATACATGTGAGGTGTGCAAAGGAAAAGAGCAGTTTGTAATATTTGGTTGTGTTCAACTTTTGTCTTTTTGCCGCTTGTCAGGCGAACACCAGATGGAGCTGTTGGACTTTGTAGCTGCCAAATTCCATGAAGAAGGAGGAGTGTTCAAACTTTTGGTGAGTATCAGAATGACCTGGATGAATTTCCTCTCATATTCATAATCTCTGTGGTGACTTCTGATATTCTGCTCCGCCCTGTTGTCAGATCATCGACTCCATCATGGCTCTGTTCAGAGTCGACTTCTCTGGTCGAGGCGAGCTGGCTGAGCGGCAGCAGAAACTGGCCCAGATGCTCTCCAGGCTGCAGAAGATCTCTGAAGGTCTGAACCAGGACTGTGCTTTATGTAAACATGTAAAATCACAAACATCATATACATTACCTGGCATGTGCAGGGGAAATCGGAAATGATTTATATTGGTTTGTTTAAATCAGCGTGGGTGTCTCTCACACGGGACTCAAACATTCATAAAGGAGTATTGTTCCAAATGATGACTAATGTTGTACCCGTGTTTGGTTGTCGTCTATGTTTTAGAGTACAACGTCGCTGTGTTCATCACCAACCAGATGACGGCTGATCCCGGTGCAGGAATGTCGTAAGTCATTCTGAACAAATCGGACACACTTTGTGTATGAAAATCAGTTTTCTGTCAGTTTGAAACTTTGATGAGATGTTTTATCCGTCATCGTTTTAGTTTTCAAGCTGATCCCAAGAAGCCAATCGGTGGGCATATCCTGGCCCACGCCTCCACCACACGGATCAGCTTGAGGAAAGGCCGCGCGGAGATGAGAATCGCCAAAATATTCGAGAGGTAGATATTTGGGATTCAGTAAATTATGATGCACAGCATAAAGCAGGGGTCAGGAACCTTTTCGACTGGGAGAGCCATAAAAGCCAAATATTTGTAAATATATTTCATTGAGAGACATATAGTATTTTAAACGTATAATAACTTAAATATGTCTTGCTTTTAATGCGACTTCTGGTGCTGCATGATGCTGGGGGGGGGACTTTTGCTTTAGACATCACAATAAAACACATAAGATCACCTGTGCATAAATCTCAAAACATAAACTTCTAAATAAACGGCTCTCAATGCAATTAGTAAGTTTTTCACCCATAACACATTTTTGTAATACTTGAGAATGAACGCTGCAAAATTGGAAGTTGAAGGCCAGTTTCACTTCTCCTTACTGTGATGTCAGATGACGTGAGATTTTCCATACCCTGATAGATGGTGTGATATCGCACACTTCTGCATATCGTGTGAAACGGGTCTTAGACTATGTTGAACATTGCTTTTGTGCGTCTCCTATAATAATATCCCACCCCAAAACTTGTAATTTTAAATATTAAACGCTCAATTTTTAAGATAACTTTTCTTTATAGACACCTGTGGTGGTTCTAGCGTGTTCTGGGTAAATTAAAGGGTTTGCTTCAACATGAACATTAATTAATCTGGCCTGAGAAATGACCTCAGACCTCCATAATATTTCTATTTGAACAGTGAAAACATTTGGGACTCACACTTCCTCTCATTTATCTCTCCTTGATGTCCTCTAGTCCTGATATGCCTGAGAACGAGGCCACGTTTGCCATCTCTGGAGGAGGAGTCACTGATGCCAAAGAGTGAAGGATGAAAGGAAGAGAAGACACGCATGTTCACATCGTCCCGTTACCACCATTTTTTTTTTTTTTTAATGGATTTATTTATTGAGCTTTATAGCTTTTATATAATATATTAACTTCTTAAAGTTACACTGACAATCAAGTACCGTGGTACTTTTGATGTATTTATTCCACACCGTGTAGTATTTTTGTCCGTGTTTTTATGTTCCAATAAACACAAATAAGACAAGACGATTTTCCATAGTGTATCATTCCCTAGACCAGTGGTTCTCAAATGGGGGTCCACGTACCCCTGGGGGTACGTGAAGGCACTCCAGGGGGTACGTGAGATTTTAACAAAATCTATTTAAAATGATCATCCATTAAAAAAAATCCTTTAAAAATAGTTATTTAATAAATATTCAATAAAAACTCAAGTGTAAGTTCATAAACTGAATTGTATATTAAGTAGGCAATTTAATTAGGGGATACTTGGATGAAAAAAGTATGTCACAGGGGGTACATCACTGAAAAAAGGTTGAGAATCACTGCCCTAGACAGCTTCAACTTCCCTCTCAGAGAGACACGTGACACGGTGACACCGCGGGGCGCTCAGGTCGGTGCTGCCCTCTAGCGGTGATCGCAGGGAGCGCAGCGGCTGTACGCCACTTCTCGTCGGCTACGGGATCCATATGCTTTGCGAAAAGCAAGGCTCGACCAAAGCAATGGGAACTTCACCAAACGCGCCGCTGAGAGTCTGAAACACACCGGGCGAAACCCAACGCGTTGTCACGGAAACCGTAAAGCAGCGCCCACACCTCGCGCCCGGTAGCGGAGAGCTTGTCGTCTTAACTCTGGCGAAAAAAAGGAGCGATGGACCCGAGAGACACAGCCCCGGATTCGTGGGAGTTGGAGGAGGACGCCGAGGCCCCAACCGCCGCCACCGCGGAGCTCCCGTCCGCCTTCGCCGCCCTGAACGTCAACGCCAGGCCGTTCGTCCCCAACGTGAACGCGCCGGCGTTCGTGCCGAGCTTCTTTCAAGCCAACGCCGAGGATGAGTCGCCTTCAGCCGGTGGGTGGACGCCAGACAGACAGACAGGCTGGAAGTTAGCTTAGCTTAACTTAGCTCGCTGGCTAACTCCGGTTAGCATTCGTCAATTCCTAGTGACTCGTCAACAAGTCCGCTCCAGTGGAAGTCACGTGTTGGTTTTTTTCAACACAGGAAGTCGAATTAAGAAAACACGTGTCAAATTAATACGTATGAAAGTTGTTTTTTTTACACTCTTTTTTTCTTTTTCTCTCTTCAAAGGTGCCCCTGATCCAGCCGCCAGCATGGAGGTGGCAGAAACAGCCGGTACGCGGTGTGCTCGAGGCTGGGCAGGCTCCCACTGGGCGGGTGTGGTTATTGGCTCACAGGTGTACGTTTACCTGCAGCCAGATTTGTGAAATCTCAAGAAACAAACTGGGAGAGCTCCTGTGCTCCTCCACGTCTTCCAGGGTTCACTGACTGAGCCATATTTGGAGGAAATCAATGTGTGCACAGGGCCTACTCATACTATTATGCAACCTCACCCAAAATAGACATTGCACGTGTTCGAGGCCTGCTTGTTGTGTGTTGTTCCACAGCTCTGTGCTTGCCTAGTTCTATAATGTGTCTTTAAATCCGGTTCATTCACATTTTTTTAGCACTGATGCGAGATGGAGCACCTCTGCTCCAGTTCCAGGAAGCTGGTGGTGTTTTTATTTTTGTAAGAGTAGCTGAGCACTGCAGCTGGAGCCGAGTGTGAGCAACCGTACAGGCCTGTGGGAAACCTTGTTGAATGTCTGGAAGAAGAAAGAAACCATCATAATTACAGAGTGATGAAAGTCGCAACACGAATGGCCGGCAGCAAAATCTCGCTGGCTGATTTAATAAATGAGGGTTGAAGGGGAAATAGTCTTTGTGAATGACTGCTGGGCTGCACCATTTCATGGCTTATTTTGTGGCCTCCTCTGCAGGACTCAGCAGATTTCAGCGTAACAGTGTCCCGGTGTATTTGGCTTCTTGTAGTTGTACTTGTTTGCTCAGCAGAACTTTGCATCGATTGAGTTTCTAACAAGTGGACAGGACTGATGAATGATTCAGTGAAGTCCTGCAGCTCTTTAAATACTCAATACCTGTCTGGGCATGTGCGATCCTCAAGGTCCTTTTTATATGACGCGTATGGAGTGTCGAGGCACAGGTCCAGGAGTAGTAACCTGGTGCACCTGGAACTCAAATGCCATGTCCGAAGTTTAGCTTTTGATACGATTTTAAAGATTAGAATCACAAAAAAGCAACCAGTTGACCTTGTGGTTGGGCAGCGGCATTCTTTAGTTCACTCATTGGATTTTAAAGTGATTGGTTCGATCTTTAACATTTGTAAATGGTGTCGACCGTTAGTTCTCCCGAGGTTACTGTTGGTGAAGGCAGTTTTACAGCAGGTCCCCTGGAATCAGGATACATTTAGAATGAAATCACACCCAATAATCACACTCAAAAGAATCACAAGGTTGGAAATACAGGGGAATGTAATGACATCAAAGAGGATCTTGTTCCACATTTTTGTTCAACTGTGATGCTTCCAGCTCCCGTGGAGAACGGCGGCACAGAGGCAGACATGACCGCGGAGGAGGAGACGTGGGAGCAGAAGGAGGAGCCGGGGGGAGGAGGTGGAGGAGGAGGAGGTGGTGTAGCTGGACAGGAGGACCTGGGTTCAGCAGCAGCAGCAGCAGCCTGTGACGAGAGTACCGCGAAGAACGAGAAGGAGGAGGAGATGATGGAGGAGGAAGAGGAGGAGACGCCCACGCCCAAGGTGGCGCCGCCGCCGCCGGACGCCCCCAAGAAGGAGCACGTGAACGTGGTCTTCATCGGTCACGTGGGTGCGTCGCGTTTGTGTGTCGGTTCGCCGTCAGGAGGATTGTGGAGCGTTGGATTCCCCTTGTGACGCTCACCATGTTTGTGTCTCACAGATGCTGGAAAATCAACGATCGGAGGACAGATCATGTGAGTAATCCATGTTTCCTGTTCTATGAATAAACCCGTCTCCATCTTGAAGTAGCGAAGAGACTCTTTGGAGTTAGCTTTTCCTTTTTAATGAAACTGTCAAACAACAACACGTCGATGTAAGACTGTCTGCAGGTTTCAGCCTGAGTTTCACCTTTGGCCTCCGTAAGGACGTCAGGTAATGAATGATGGTACTTGTCCCCTTCTTGGTTTCCTCCCTCCTAGGTACTTAACTGGAATGGTGGAAAAGCGAACCCTGGAAAAGTATGAAAGGGAAGCGAAAGAGAAGAACAGGGAGACATGGTGAGAAAGACGGATGTTAAATATTAATATACGTGAATAAGTTGCAGTTTTAAAGTATTTGAATGAAAGCCCCCAAGCGTTACATTTGACCTCCCAGGTTTTGTTTTTCCTTCGAGTTAAAAATTAATAATTTAATCAAATATTACAAAGGTTTTGATTCCTATATTTTTTTTGGCACGGCAATCTTGAGCACCTCCATCACAGAGTTATGGAAATCACATTTAACGGTGGAGTCTGGTCGGTACAGGTACCTGTCGTGGGCGCTGGACACGAACCAGGAGGAGAGGGACAAGGGGAAGACGGTGGAGGTCGGGAGAGCGTACTTTGAGACCGAGAAGAAACACTTCACCATCCTGGACGCCCCCGGGCACAAGAGCTTCGTCCCCAACATGATCGGAGGAGCGTCACAAGCCGACATGGCGGTCCTGGTGAGATGGACCGGCACGTAAAACTAACACTAACCCAGGACCCAGATCCATAGAGACCCAGTCCTGATGCATAGAGATGCATAGAGACCCAGTCCTGATCCATAGAGACCCAGTCCTGATCCATAGAGACCCAGTCCTGATCCATAGAGACCCAGTCCTGACGCATAGAGACCCAGTCCTGATGCATAGAGACCCAGTCCTGACGCATAGAGACCCAGTCCTGACGCATAGAGACCCAGTCCTGACGCATAGAGACCCAGTCCTGATGCATAGAGACCCAGTCCTGACACATAGAGACCCAGTCCTGATGCATAGAGACCCAGTCCTGATGCATAGAGACCCAGTCCTGATGCATAGAGACCCAGTCCTGATGCATAGAGATGCATAGAGACCCAGTCCTGATCCATAGAGACCCAGTCCTGATCCATAGAGACCCAGTCCTGATCCATAGAGACCCAGTCCTGACACATAGAGACCCAGTCCTGATGCATAGAGACCCAGTCCTGATGCATAGAGACCCAGTCCTGATGCATAGAGACCCAGTCCTGATGCATAGAGACCCAGTCCTGATCCATAGAGACCCAGTCCTGATCCATAGAGACCCAGTCCTGACACATAGAGACCCAGTCCTGACACATAGAGACCCAGTCCTGATCCATAGAGACCCAGTCCTGACACATAGAGACCCATAGAAACTCCTCAAGCCCCCCCCAGACACAGATGCATGTTCCTCTGTATTTCATCTCTGGGTTGTTTCTAAATGTCGGCGTTCCCCTCGTTGTTTTGCTTCAGGTGATTTCGGCCAGAAAGGGCGAGTTTGAGACCGGCTTTGAGAAAGGGGGACAGACACGGGAACACGCCATGCTGGCGAAGACGGCGGGAGTCAAGCATCTCATCGTGCTGGTCAACAAGATGGATGACCCCACGGTCAACTGGAGCCTGGAAAGGTGGAGTAGGACGTTTTATTTTATTTTTTATGTAGGCACATCATACATGACCTCTGACATGCATTTCATATTTCAGTAAATCCCATTTGTAATGTATCTGTTGTTGTGTTCTCTCACTGCTGTGCTGCAGGTATGAAGAGTGTAAGGAGAAGCTGGTTCCCTTTCTAAAGAAGGTGGGCTTCAACCCCAAGAAGGACATCCACTTTATGCCTTGCTCTGGACTCACAGGTGCCAACCTCAAGGAACCCTTAGCCGCACTCGAGTGCCCCTGGTACACGTAAGTGGGCCTTAAACATACGTGTTCCCCGTAAACTTGCGACTCCGTACTGTCGACCTCTGTTTTTTTTAATGGTTCCTTCTGGTCTGAGCACGCTCAGAGTACAGCGTTTACTCTAATCCTTTCCATTTGATTGGGCCGCTAATCACACTGTGTATTTACTTTTAAAGGGAGAAAAAGATTATACAATTTTTAGACACAAGATTACAAAGATTTTGAATTTAAGTAATACAAAATTGCTTATATTGTCCCTTTTACTTGCACAATAAGACGGGGATGTGATCTTAAAGGCTTAACGGAGTATTTAATTCAACCGTAAAGGTGTAACTTGTGCACATGGTTTCATACATAAGAGAGGAAAGGATCACGGTTGTATTTATTAATTATTTTGCATGCTCTGCAACATGCTCTGCTACTTCTGACTTCATACACTGTGCTTTCAGCCTAACTTTTATAAATTACCCAGAATGCACTTGAAATAAAAGTCGGTCGTGGTCCCACGCTCAAGAACTTTCTGACAGTGGGAATAAAAAGTGGATTTTCTTTTTGTTCTCCAACAGGGGTTTGCCATTTATTGCCCATCTGGACAGTTTGCCAAGCTTCACCAGATCCAACGACGGACCAATCAGACTACCTATTGTAGACAAGTACAAGGTGAGCGGCTCTATTTGGGCCAGTTTTTTTATTTTCCTTCTGTAGGGCGATTTTTTTTTTTTTCACACACACACACACACACACACACACACACACACACACACACAATGCAGCCTCTTAAAGATATTTCAGCGTCTTGGCGCTTCACCTCCGTCTGGAAGCAGTTCAACACGTTCTGTCCGTGGAGTTCTTTTGGAGCTCCCGACATTATCTTTTCCTATCATCTTTTCTCGTTCTCCCGTCTTTAAGTCGTCTCAACACTCGTATAAGATGCGTACGTGATCGTTATACACTGTGTGTACGGCGATGGAGCGAGTACGCAAACGTGAACCGTTGCTTTCATCCTGAAGGTCGACCGGTAAATCACCAGCAATAAAATACCATCATCCTGTTAAGTGAAAATGGACAATGACAAGATGCTGCATTTCCCACAATGCATTAGGTTACCTCTATGATGCTTTTGCTCTACCACAGATATCATGGTCCATCCAAACCGGATGCTTAAAGTAACTTAATATGCATGAAGCTAACGATCCTTCCTCCTGTGTGCGCTTCCTTCCTTCCTTCCTTCCTTCCTTCCTTCCTGCCTTCCTTCCTTCCTTCCTTCCTTCCAGGACATGGGCACAGTTATCCTCGGCAAGCTGGAGTCCGGATGCATCAGTAAAGCCCAGCAGCTCGTCATGATGCCCAACCGGGTGAGAGGATCTCCTCTGCATCACCGGCCATGCCGTAGCTTCAGTTGTCACGCCAACCTGTTAATGATGTGTTTATTTCAAACGTGCTCATTAACACGTCTGTGTCGCAGCACACGGTGGAGGTATTGATCCTGCTGAGCGACGACGTGGAGACGGACGACGCGTTTCCCGGGGAGAACCTGAAGTTGAGGCTGAAGGGCATCGAGGAGGAAGAAATCCTCCCCGGGTTCATCCTGTGCAGCCCGGACAACCTCTGCCACTCCGGGCGCACCTTCGACGCACAGGTCAGAGTCCTCGGGCGCACACCTCGCTGTCAGAGTCATCACTGGAGGGGGAACTGTAGAGAACGTCTTCAGGCTGGAGCTGAATGGGCTCTCATGTATCTGGAGAGGAGTGTGGGGGTGCAGAGTCTCGCTGTCCATCAGTTAAAGACACATTTCAACACTCTGTAGTTTGTTTTTAATGCGGAGAATATAGCAGGGTTCTTACGGTCATGGAAAACCTGGAAAAGTCATGGAATTTCAAAATGGTCATTTCCAGGCCTGGAAAAGTCATGGAAAAAAAACTTAAATCATAAAAGGTTTTGGAAAAGTCATGGACATTTGTTATTTACGCCAAGTTTGAAATATTTTTTTTAAAGAAAGACGCTCGAAATATAAGCCGGCACACGCTCTCAATATGCAGCATTTTCTAAAATGTTCATGTTTATACTGAGATTTTCAGTTTGGTCATGGAAATTTGGTGTAAAGTCATGGAAAAGTCATGGAAATCCACTGGTCAAAATGTGAGAACCCTGATATAGATAATCAACTTGTATATGAACTGATGTATCCGGCTCTGTTTCAATGCTATATTTATGTTTTGTGACGTCAAATGAATTGATCGTGATTTAAATGATCAAAATGTTCTCTTTTTTCTATTTCAGATCGTCATAATTGAGCACAAATCCATCATTTGTCCCGGTTACAACGCAGTCCTTCACATCCACACCTGCATCGAGGAAGTGCAAATCTCAGTGAGTAACAGCGTCGCGTTCGCCCGTTTTAAATCCCCCCCGATTCCCCCCCCCCCGTTCGCCTCACTTGGGCTGTGGTTCTAAACTTTTTAAATCCTGACCGCAGGCCTTAATCTGTCTGGTGGACAAGAAGACGGGGGAGAAGAGCAAAACGCGACCGCGCTTCGTGAAGCAGGACCAGGTGTGCATCGCCAGGTTCCGGGCCAATGGAGTCATCTGCCTGGAGACCTTCAAAGACTTCCCTCAGATGGGGCGCTTCACACTGAGAGACGAAGGTACGGAGTGAGTGCGTGCGTGTGTGCGCGTGTGTGTGTGTGTGTGTGTGTGTGTGTACACACTTTGAGCATGTTTATCTTTTAAAACTAATAGATTTTGCACAACTTGCTTGCGGGCGTAGATGCTACCGCAGAGATAATTGATTGTCTCTTGACTTCGGGCGTCTTTGTTCCCGTGGTGATTTGATTCCCCGTTGCGTCGCTCACGTCTCTCTGTCTCCTCCTCCCAGGCAAAACGATCGCCATCGGCAAAGTGCTGAAGCTGGTGCCAGAAAAGGACTAAATGCACCGGCGGCCGCCCGCATGGAGTCCTTCCACCCCGTTCCCGCCGCTGGAGCCGACCCAACACTTCTACTCTCTTTACACCCCACTATGCTGAAGGGAGGAGCAATGACAACGAGGAGGAATGAAGGAGATTAAAATTGCGTCAAATGAAGAAAACAAGACTGAATCAGTTTTTATGATGAACAATGTGAAACTAGAGACCGAGTCCAGTGTGTCAGCTTTCTCATATTGAGAGCTCAGCTATGCCACTAATGTAGCCACACGCCCCCCCCCCCCTCCCCCCTTCTGTACTCCCACGGCTAACTGCGCAGTCGGCCGGCCACGCCATTTGTTTTTAGAATGGAGATGGATGCAGTGTAACTGAGTTCGGGGAAGGAAAAAAAAATGAAATCTACAGAATCTTTCTTCATATATTGCAAAAGACCGTTAGAGTTAGCCTGTAATTTACAATCTGCAGAGTACATCTCCTGCTTTTAAGAGCGGGATTGAGAATCCAACAGAGATTTTAGTTGTTTTTTTAGATATTCCCAGAATTTTTAATTTGGTCCTCCGCCCACAAGAGATGAATTAGTTAAATTTTAACTTGCATTCTACTCAAGAGCCATGGATGAATGCGTTCACACAAACAGACACAGCTGTTACATAATCTAAACTGAAAATAAATGATCACGCTGCAACATAAAGGTGTATTTGTTTCCCTTTTAATAAATATTCAATCAATGACCATTGTATCAAAATTAATGACATTTACTTTTGAATATTATTAGCATATAACTATAAGTTACCTATCCTTTGTTTTAATATAACTGGATGTATTGCAACTCATAAATCAAACTTACAAGCTGTTTTTAGCTTTTATGGATACCGTACATTTGTACTATTTTAGCATTATACAAAACATTTAGTTTCAGTGCAGATACGAATATAATGCATATAGTCTGCAATTTTTGTACCCGCTCTTTATAACTTAAATCGGGAAAAGTCTTATAACGGTAACTTTTTTCATCTTGTGTGTCCAGAGCTCGTGTACTAATAAAGTTATTTTACTTTTGTGTGACGTCGCAAAGAGAAGACAGAATGCGCATGCGCGTTTTCGGTACACACGTGAAGCGAAAAGCATGGCGGACCGAGTAGAAGTTCCGTTAGACAAGACACAGGTAAAACACGCGTTTGTTGTGCTTATAAAACAGTTTTAACTCTTTATAAATATCACGTCGGTTGATGGAAGTTCACGTGTGTGAAATGAATCACAATATTATAAATGTACAGTTACTACAAGAGCAACTAGCTTGTTTTGTTGCTCGGTGGTTTAGCAACGAAGCTAACTGCTAGCACAGCACCGAGCCTGTATCCCGAGGACTTCAGTTTGTCGGTGTTTTTTTTAAGGTTGTGTATAACTCCAGAGTGAATGTCTCTACCAGGTGAAACAGGCCGTTCAGGCACTGCAGGCGTTCCTGAAATCCAAGTCGACCGGCGAGTCCGTGCTCCTGGAGGAGACCCAGCAGGTCAGCCTGCTCTTCACCCTCTGGAAGGTCCCCAAGAAGGCGCAGACCATCCGCATGTGAGTCCGCGGCCCTCACGGCCACCTGCACATCCCCCTTAGCGGACGTTTGCTCTCCTCTGAACCCATTTCGTGACGTTATTGACGCCTCGCTCCCCCTCCGCACCCCGCAGTCCCCTGCCCCATGGCCAGCGGCCCGACACGGACGAGGTGTGCCTCTTCACCAGAGACGAGCCCAACATGACCTCGGACCAGACCCAGAGGTTCTATAAGAAGCTGCTGCAAGAGAGGGGCGTGAAGAACATCACCGAGGTAACGAGAGGCCTCGTGGAGCACTGCAGCTCGTTTCTCAGCATGCACACAACAGGGTTCGTACGGTCATGGAAAACCTGGAAAAGTCATGGAACTGTAAAATGGTCTTTTCCAGGCCTGGAAGAGTCATGGAAAAAACTTAAATCATAAAAGTTTTGGAAAAGTCATGGAAATGTGTTATAATCACATATTTATTTACACTGAGTTAGAAATAATTAACATTTCTTTTTAAAGAAAGACGCTCAAAATAAAAGCCGGCGTACGCTCTTGATACGCAACATATAAGAAAAATTCATATTTATACAGAGATTTCAGTTTGGTCATGGAAATTTGGTTAAAAGTCATGGAAATCCATCGGCCCACATGTGTAAGAACCCTGACACAAGTACAATAAATAACATGCATTAAATCATTAAAGACATGTTGACTAACCACAGTAACTCCTAAATCTTAAATAAAACACGAGTGTTTGGCGACATCATGACCTATCGATGACCTCCACACTAATCTGTCCCCGTTTCCGGAGCAGATCATCCCGTACAAGGTCCTGAGGACGGAGTACAAACCGCACGAAGCCAAGCGCCGCCTGATGGGGAACTTCGACATGTTCCTCTCTGACGACCGCATCCGCCGCCTGCTGCCCTCTCACCTCGGAAAACATTTCTACCTGAGGAAAAAGTAAAAACCTTTTTTCTTTTTGTTCGGCACAGCGAAACTTCTGTCCTCTTCACGTGTCGGTGGGACTGCTTTCCTCTTAGGCACTGTCTGAGAATAATAGTTTTTTTAATGTTGGGTACTCTTCTAATTGAATGCTTAATAGCTATGTTATTAAACATGTATATTACATATGCAAAATAAGTTGCTCAATCAGTAAAATAACTTTTTTAATAATTTGGAAGCGTTAAGATGGTCTTTAGATGGATTCTTACTCCTGTCCTGTCGTTCCCAGGGAGCCGCTGTGTGTTTTCATGCAGAGCAAAAATCTGGCTCGAGACATCCACCGAGTCATCCAGGGCACCAACCTGAAGGTCTCCAACAAGGGCTGCTGCTGGTGAGGCTGCTGCGCTGTGTGTGTCTGTGGAAACAGTTGGTTTTCCTTCCGCTTCAGGAAAATATATTTCTCTTGGCGTTTGCGTCAACAAATCCATTAAGAGTCAGAATATTTGTTTGTACGGCACATCGATAAGCCGGTCGATTCTGTGAAGTGTTTTCGATGTGGGCGGTTGCTGGTGCCAGAGAGATTCAACGTGAAACCAGGTGGACCTCCTCTTCCTGTGGAGCCCGTCTCTACAACTTTGATACACAATATGTCCTGATGCCAAGAAATGCAAAAGAATAACTGCAGATTACACGGCTTAAGTTTCACAGCGAAACCCTTTTTCCCCTCTGACGGGTTATTTGGGAGTTTTTCCAGGTCCGATGTGAGGTTTTGGGGCAGGGATGTCTGTGTACAGATTGTAAAGCACTCCGAGACAAATTTGTGAAATTGGGCTATCCATATAAACTGAAGTGAATTGAACCCTATGTTCTCTTTCTTAGCTTGGCACGCGTTGGCCTCGCCAGCATGACTGCAGACGAGCTGACGGACAACATCGAGGCTGCGGTTCAAACGGTGCAGGCAAAGCTTCGCACGGTGAGTCTGGTCACCCAGAGACGTCTATGTCGTCTTCTACACAAACCTTCTTAATACTACCTTTGTTTCACGCTGCTCCTCCTCTTTTCACAACTACGTGTTTCTATTCGCCATTTCCAGAAAGGACCCGTCCTGAAGGTCATCCACCTCAAGAGTCAAACATCAGTGGCCCTGCCCATCTACACCTCGAACATCGACAACCTGACGGAGCTGGAAGACGCAGCGGAACGGGCCAAGGCTCTGAAGATGAAGGCGAGAACAAGTTCACACTGCATCTCGCGCCACAGGCTTCATCTATTGAAACGACGCGTTGAATAATAAGCGGCTCGTGTGTTTTGTGATTTTCAGAAAGCGGAAGCCAGAAAGCGGAAGCAGAAAAAGAAGGCCACCGGAGAGGTCGAGGAGAAGGAGGAGGAGAAGGAGAAGGAGGAGGAGATCCCACAGCTGGTCCCCATGGTCACGCCGAGCAAAAAGGCCAAGCTGGAGGTCGGTGCTACTCGCAGCTCATGTACATATTTAACCCCGTCGTGATTGAGTGGACCGCTGACCCTCGTCGCCTTTCCTCCTCTTGTAGACGCCATCCAAAAAGAAGCCTCTGGAGAGCGCGCCCAAACCCACCGGGAAGAAGAGGGCGAAGAAATCACCGAATAAACGCAACAGGAAGTCCGGAAAGACCGACTTCAAGGCCAAGAGGAAAGTGCCTAAAGTGAAATGATTCTCTGGAGGATCTTTGGCGCGTCACCTTCTCTACGAGGACATTTTACACCGGAGCGGTTCAGAGTCGTCTTTATATTCGGTTTGTTTTGCTTGGATTAAGCGGATAATAAACTTTGTGATCTGAAACTATGGCTGTGTTTTCTAAATGTTAAAGAAAAGGTCTTTAGTCACATTAGACACTTTTTTTAATCTAAGCATCAAAAGCAGATTAATGTTCTGTTTTTATTTTACTATGAAACGTACAGAGACAGGTTCCTGAAACTTAACTCTTTATTTCTTGTATTCCTGATATGGAAAAATGTCTGTATGGAGAAAAAAATAAAAGTGATTTAAAAACTGTTTTGCGCACTTGTTTGTTTTTTAATGGGACAGTGGAATAGTGTTTTATTGACTTTACTAAAGGAAATGTACTATCCTTACCTTAAGCACTTCCTCTAGTTTACCACAGGTTGTTATACACGTCAGACATTCATCAGGAAAACATCCAGATGAGGGAGATGTATTTTATTGATTCGGGAAAAGTTAAAAAACACTTGTGTTTTAAGTCCTTAACGCCTCATTTCAAGGTCAAACTGTGGTGGTACAGGACGCCGTCTGGTTTCATTCCACGTCGTCATCGCGCTGCACGACCTTTGCTGTTCTTAAACATCTAAAGTCCAAAATCCTTGAGACGAAACGGTGGAATTCTCACAATTTTGCCTTTTTTTTTTTTTAAAGATTCATTTCAGTTCCTCATCAGTTCGCTTGACTGGCTAAAAGACTGCAAATCCCACAAGTGCCGGCTGCTAACTACTTTTAAGCTGGGAGAGGGGCAAGGATCCAACTCCTACAACCGAAGAAGCCGCTGCTACAGTAACAAGACTTCAGTTGTGATTCTTGTGTATCAGACGTGCTTCTATATCATTGATGTTGTGATGTACTTGGTTAAAATTAATTTGTTGAATTGAAATTGTTCAAAGTGTATCTACATATTTGTATAATTGTTTTGTTCTTGTGTTTTCAAGGTTTGGACAACAACTAACAAATAAGGACACAATTAATATTGAGCCTAAAGCTAAAACGTGACACTTAACGGTGAACATGTCCGTCAGAGCGGGCAGCCTGTTGTTTGTCATCTTCCCTCAGTTACTGAAAACAAAGACATTTCTACAATCTGCAAGACGCTCGCTAAGTGGCCAGCCAATCAGAGGCCATGGCGGTGTGGTCAGCAGGTGGGCCCACCTCCACAGACCCATCATGGAGAGACTGCGGCGTGATGGGGCTCGTGTGTGGACCCCCAGACTGAAGGAGAGGCCGAGGCCCCCGTGCAGCTGCAGCGACTCCACAGTGTGGAAGTGGTCAGCAGGGATGATGCAACCCTTTCCTTTCAAACACTCTCGCTGATAACCGCGCGTGCACATTGTACTTTGACCTCTGCCGATGTGTTCTGCGCGTCGCCGAGGGTTATCGCGCCTCGGCGCACATCTGGGCTGCCTCTGGGGGGGAAACACCGTCTCGGGACCTCCCGCTGCCACCATGTCCACGTCCGTCCGGGTGGAGCCCTGCGCGGAGCGCAGCTACGGGGGCGTCGGCCGCTGCAAGTGCTCCTTCTGGTTCGCGGTGGCCCACGACGTCGTCGGCGTCTTCTTCATGATGGTGGGGGTGTTCGGGGGGCTGGTCATCCACGACCTGCTCATCTACGCGGGCGCCATCGTCATCTTCTTCAGCCTGATCTGGTGGGTGTTCTGGTACTCGGGGAACATCGACGTGCCGCCCGAGCAGCTGGAGGACGACGTGGGCATGGCGAAGCCGAAGAGCCGAGGCCTCGCGGGGCGCGTGTCCGACCGCTTCACCAGCAGGGTCACGAACTCCTTCAGGAACTCCTTCAGGAACTCCTTCAGGAACTCCTTCAGGTCCGCCAGAGGAGAGCCGGCGGGCCACGGCAGGCCTCCGATCCCCGACGCGGAGCTGTCGCTCTCCACGGTATATGACTCCGCCATCTCCTCCTCTTCTAAAGAACCCGTGAGGAAGGCCCTGTGGATATGAACCCTCACAGACCGTGGAGGACACGCTGCACTCGGATCTTTCTTTGTTTCTTTCTCTTTGGAACACGCACCTGTAATGATTAGACAACACCGAGGTCTTCTCTCCTGCTCTTATCTCGCTGATGAGATGTCAACTTTGCACGGTTTGCATGTCTGGTTTCACAGATATTGCAGAGTATTGATGTGATGACGGTTAATAGAACAATAAAGGCTTTAATAAGGGACCTATGATGAGGCTGATTGTGTCAACATTTGGAAATAAACCAAATGCAACCAGAAGAATAAGTTGGATAATTTGTAATAATTTATTTGTATATATCTCATGGTAAATTGAAACTGATCTCCCCCATCTAAACCAGTGACAGTACATAGTGTTTGATGGCCCTGGAGGTCTGACCAGCTGACATGTGTTTTCAATGCAGTTGAATATCGTCTTGTGAGTGGCTTGCATTTATTATTGATAAGTAATATTGCTTCCTAAGGAAGTCTCACACCCATCTGCAGCTTCCTGCACTATAATCTCTTTATGTACAACATATATTGAACTAATAAATGTATCTTTCTCTCTACCCATGTATTGTTTTTCAGTATTAGTGTATAGAGTATAGATACAACTCTACTTCAAGTGACCACGCTTTGAGTCTAAAGTTCTGTAGGGTTGTATACATCTCAGACAGTCCCTCTCTACTTTGGTTTGACAATATCTGGTGTTTTTACGAATCTAATAAACATGCAACACACACACACACACATATACACACACACACACTCTCTTGTGTTCGACACACAGACACTAAAGCCGTAGATAAGACATCACCAGAGCGGTCAGAGTACAGATTGAGTTGTGCGATATTCATAATTTGTTGGCTTTGTCTGCATTAGAAAAAAATGAAATGTAACATTATGACTGTTCTCTAATTTTTATTTATTTATTAAATTTGATTTGCAGGATCAGAGGCTCTTTCTGATTCATGAATATATTGGTAATAATTTAAACCAAAGTATTGAACAAATTAAAGTGTAACCTGATGATGGCTCTAGAATAGATAAACCAAAGTTAGATCTGTCAGTGATTACAAATCCTCGTTGTGAGCCTGATCCCGCACCCAGAGGTTTATTGATGAGCAAGTATCACCTGAAAGAAATACACCCTGTAAGAAATATAAAGGAACAGATTTTTCAAATCCATTATTATAATAATGAATGATCAAACATTCAATAAACTTGCATGCTGACCAATTATAGGGTTGCGGTGTTGTGTTAGTGTTTAATACCTGGAGAGCTTTCCAGTGTTATTTATAGCATCAGGCCTCAGGCTTTGATTGCATTTTATACCATGTTATTCAATCAACAATTCCACATATGAAATCCATTAAGTGTTCCTGGAAGGGTATTCCCAAATAGACTCTTTTTATAATTTAATGTCACTTGAACCCACTTACTTGTTTCAAGATTTAGAGATCTAAATACAGGTTTAAAACAATTTACACAAACTAAATTACTCCAAAAAGCAACATTCATACACATACTGTAAATTCACATAATACATGTACAAATATAGAAATTAACAATGGTATTACCAATTGATAAATTAATACAAGCAGACTTATAGCAATACATAGTTATTAGTGAATTAGAGGCAAACTTGTGAAACGATTATTTATAGTTGGATAAGTGTCCTGTAAACACTTTTACAGTGTATTTGTTTAATAAGAAGAAGGTACATCGTATTAGTGTTGCTCCAACCTTCAAAACGCACCGACAATGCATTTTAAAAAGGTCACTTTTGTAGTTCTACAACGCTTCAACCGAGAGGACTACAACTCCCTGCAAGCCCTCCCCATCACATGACAGCAGCGTGTTTGGTCACGTGACCTTGACACCGCTCACTCGAGTCCTCCGCTTCCTTTTCTTAGCAGCCGGGTTCCCGAACTGAAAAAAACAAACCGATTTTCTCTTCGAACCGACAGGTCTCGCGCCAGTGAAACCGCGCGCTCCCGTGGGCTCGTGCCCGAAGCACTGTCCGACAGTTGGTTTTTCTTCTTCTTCGTTTTCTTTCTCTTCTTCTCGGGCTTTTTCACCCCGCAACTCTCACATGTCCGACCGCGGTAGACTCGCAGCCCCAGCGGCTCCCCGGCGGCGGCAGCAGGCCTCTCGGCTCACCGTGTGAGCGAGCATCCGTCCTCACGCCCTCGGAGGAGGGAAGCACGTGCCCGGTGCCCGGTGCTAGCCTCCCGCTCCTTTAATGAGTCAAAGCTAGCTTACCGCACCGGGGGGACGAGCCGTTGAACCCGGCTGTCAGAATGAACGGTGAGTTCCGCCGTGTCGTTATTGTCCCGGTGTCACTACGGCATCATGTATGTCGTGTTTAAAGCTCGGTCCAACTGTGCCCGGTGTCGGGTTTACCGACACGAGCCCAAAATGATTTGTTATTGAAGTGACGAGGGGACACGTGACGCCCGTTAGCTGCGCGCTGCACGCGACCCCGACGGCGCAGAAGTGTAGGTCGAGAGACGGGTGTCTGGATCCACGGACCCGTCACTGCCGAGGTGCTCTTGGGCAAAGCGCGTGACCCGGAGCCGGGGTCCACGTGGGCCGACAGCTCGGCTATTGTGGTGGGAAACTCGGAAAACTCATATGACTATATTGACTATATATATATATATATATGGTATAAAATACTATATATATATATATATATAGTAAATCTGAGAAATGCTGGCACCACACACACACACAGACAGACAGACACGTAAATACACACACACACGTAAATTCACACACACGTAAATACACACAGAAAATGAATAATTCCCACCACCCGCTGTGTCCTCAGGCTACCGTGATGCCTTCAGGTGTCTTGGTCCAAAACCCAAGAGATTAAATTCATAACGATATATTCCAGAGGAACGCTGAACTTCTTCATGTCGGAGAAGTGTTGCTGGAAAAATAGAAAGGGACTTCAAGTTATTATAGAAGCATACTGTAATACAAATAGAAAAGATACACACTACAGCAGCCACATTGATTTGTTTATAGGGACAGTGCACATTAAAGAGAAACCGCACATTTAGATGTGTGTTTAAGCTACACAAGTGGGTGCACTTTTTGTTGTTTTTGTTATTCAGAAGGCTATATTTCATCTGTAGTCTCTGAAGCAAATACACGTAGAAAAAGAACATGATTGAAGACCCAGACATTAAACTGAAATAGCCTAAAAGCATGCGGCGCCATAACGTTAAGTGAATATGAATGTTGCCCCGTGGTCCCGCTCATAAAGATGTTGCTCCATAACTAGTCGTCAGATGGACCACAGGGTGCCTTTTCGCTTTTCACGCTAACAGTATCATTTCCTCAGATTGAACGTTGCAGACGCACTTAACGGTCTTGTTATATAGATTGCTGTTTGTTGACTGGGTAGTGATACACGTGGGGTTTTATTTAATGCTGTAGTAATTACATCTGTTATATTCAAACTGTGTTTTTATCCTGAGGGCGGGGCTAGTTTCCTTCCCCTCCTCTTGGACATGCACGATTCATACTGCAACATGCACGACTGGGTAATTGATTTCTTTAATCCATCGTCAAACTACATTTGGGGTCTCTTCCTGAATCCGTGTTGTTTACCTCTGCAGGCACTCAGCAGAGTGACACCAAGAGACAGCACCTGCTGGAGAGGCTGCTGGATGCAGTCAAACAGGTAAGTCACCTGCCGAGCAGTCGTCACTAAACATGCCACCAAATGAAATCCCATCCCCTCTAAAGGTGTCTGGGTTTTTTTGTTTCCTTATTTACAATTATTTCCCTGCTTTAACATTTGTATTTGTGTGTTTCCTTATTGCCCTTCTTGCCCAGATACATGGTTAATTTTTATTTTATTTTAATAATTATTTAATTTGTATTATTACTGCTATGCATTCTTACTTTTGAAGGTTTTATTTCTGTAAAAATACCTAAATAAAATATTAAGTATAAAAAAAAGAAGGTGTCTGGTATTGATGCCCTTTAACCGGAACACGGATGTAAGTCACCACTGGTTGGTGGTTTACCTCTTAGACCATTTACCGAAACACACTGGAGGAAGTACAACTGAGCCGTGTTTACAACGCGTGATACAAGCTGAACGTCAACTGAAGTGAAAATATGTTGAGCAGGTTTATGTCTGGGATGTTTATTTGTTGTCACTGAGTGTTCTTGTCCTTTACCACACATGGAGGGACAAAGAAAGTGGCCACTACATGTACAGTGTTAGGGCTAACCTGGTCTATTTAATTTATATATACATTTTGTATGTATATTTTATTTGTGTGTATGTATGTAAATAAATTATATATACCATATATTCTTTTTAA
>CM070105.1:2792044-2819544 GCA_036178185.1 Liparis tanakae | reverse complement strand
TTTTGGGGGCAGGTGCTCAAACTCCAAAAAAGGGCACATACCAAAAAAAGATTCTGACAGTTAAAGCATAAGCAGCAATATGACCTGCATTTACTCTGGGAAGTATCAGACAGCTATCTTACACTTCCTTTATGAATAAAGATGAATTATTATATAGCAACAACAGTACAAGCGTTCTGATTGGCTAATGGGTCGTCGCGCTAGCCACGTATCGCCTCCTCGCCGGTCTGATTCTGATCCGTATTGTCCTCTTACGTCATTTTAAAAATGAGCGATATTGATAGACATCAGCAGCCAAGAGCAGTGGTCCTCAAACTAAGGCCTGCCCATGTGGCCCTCTGAACCAGGGGCGGTTTTTCCTACAGGCGGTATAGGCGGCCGCCTAGGGCGCCATTCAGAGAGGGGCTAAAAAAAATGCACTCCCCTCTGAAAAGAAACACATCATGTTTTAATTTTTTTTTTTTGCCAGTGCTGGGGTTTGAACCCAGGACGTTGTGTCCACCGAACAAACTCTTCTATCCACCAAGCCACAGCACCCAATGAGATTTTTCTTCACACTGCATCAAATTCTGTTCTTCACCAAAAGTACAACAGCGGGAGCTCGTGAGCGACGTTGAGCACGTCGAAGCGAAAGTCTCACAAGAACTCAAATAAAAGCCCCGTCGGATATCAAAACACATTTGGGGGGACTTGATGACTGAGTAACTTCTATTCTTAAACACTACGAATGAAGAAAAAAAAAAAAAGTGCCTCCTGAAAAAAGGGCACTTTTCTCATCCGGGGCAAAAGGGCTTGAGCACCACTAGGGCTCTATCTGTGCACGTGCCTGTATATATATCTATATATATATATATAGATATATATATAGATATATATACACACACACGCACGCGCGTGCGCTGTAAAGTTTGAACCCAGCAGTCAAACACGGAAGAAAGAAGTGTTTATTTGTTAGGCAGCTAGTAACATTCCCTTCATATCTTTTCAGTGCCAAATCCGCTTCGGAGGAAGAAAGGAGATCGCCACGGACTCCGACAGCCGGTAGGAGCAGCAGCACGTTCCAACACGTTCTGCTGTTTGTTCTGTTGGTTCTGATGGTCTCAGGTCTCTGACGCGGCGCTGCTCCAGGATCTCACACTCGGCTTCCTCTGCACAGCGGCAACAAAGAAAATCAATTTGATTTGCTACAATGAACTAAATAACCTTATTTAGTTTGGGGTTGAGAGAGTTACACTATTTTTCATCACATTAAAGCAATAAGAGTTTTTTTTTTTTTTTTTTATATGACAAATGTGTATGAAAAATGATGGACCGACCTTGTTTCATCAGAGCTTCGTACTGTCGGAGAGAGAACTATTTGATCAAAGTTTCATATCCTGTGCTGCTGGGATCTAATTTTGAGGTTGTAGCTGCATTTTCTGAAATAGATCTGAATTACAATTTCATGTCACCTTTAAAGCTACGGATAGTGGAACTTCCAGTGGAGTTTTAAAGTGCCGCCGTGACTTCCAGTGACTTCCAGTGACAGGGTTCGTACGGTCATGGAAAACCTGGAAAAGTCATGGAATTTTGAAATGGCCATTTCCAGTCCTGGAAAAGTCCTGGAAAAAACTTTTGAAACATTGAACACATTGTCGTGAGGTTACATGCTAATCATACGCATACCACTCCTCCTCCTTCCTATTAATTATCCAGGGTTGGTACGGTCATGGAGTTTTAAAATGGTCATTTCCAGGCCTGGAAAAGTCATGGAAAAAACTTAAATCATAAAAGTTTTGGAAAAGTTATGGAAATGTGTTATAATCACATGTTCATTTACGTCGAGTTTGAAATAATTAATGTGATTTTTAAAGAAAGACGCTCAAAATAAAAGCCGGTGTACGCGCTCAATACCCAACATTTTCTAAATGTTTCATGTTTATACCGAGATTTTAGTTTGGTCATGGAAATTTGGTGAAAAGTCATGGAAATCCACTGGTCAACATGTGTAAGAACCCTCCAGTGACTTCCAGTGACTTCCAGTGACTTCCAGTGACCTCCAGTGACCGTCCTCTCTCCTCCGCAGGGTGATCTGCCTGTGTGCCCAGTTCGAGGCGGTGCTGCAGCACGGCCTGAGGAAGAGCCGCGGTCTGGCGCTCACCGCCGCCGCCCTCAAGCAGGCGGCGGGCTTCAACTCCAAGACCGAAGCAGGTGCGTCACTTAAAGCGGCCGCACGGTCGGTTAACCCCCCCACAGAGCTCAGGATGCTCACCGTGCTAATGGACCAAGATGTGTCAGTGGGAAGCTCTGTGCTGCAGGAGAACACACACACACACACACACACACACACACACACACACACACACACACACACTACAATCTGTCCGTGGGACCTGATAATTAGGCTTCAGTTCAGAATGGCATGCACAGGAAGGTCTCCGCTTCCCTCTCTCTCTGTTGTGCTTAGCCGCCTGTCTTCAAATCTCTCTCTCTCTCCCTAGCTCTGCCTCTCTCTCTCTCTGCCTTTATCTGCCTTTCACTCTCTCTCTCTCCCTATCTCTGCCTCTCTCTCTCCCTATCTCTGCCTCTCTCTCTCTGCTTCTCTCTACCTATCTGCCTCTCTTGCTCTCTCTCTGCCTCTCTCTATCTATGCCTCTCTCTCTCTGCTTCTCTCTATCTATGCCTCGCTCTCTCCCTATCTCTGCCTCTCTCTCTCTCTGCCTCTCTTGCTCTCTCTGCCTCTCTCTCTCTTCTTCTCTCTCTCTCTCTCTGCCTCTCTCTCTGCCTCTCTCTCTGCCTCTCTCTCTCTCTTCCTCTCTCTCTCTTCTTCTCTCTCTCTCTCTCTGCCTCTCTCTCTCTGCCTCTCTCTCTCTCTCTCTGCCTCTCTCTCTCTGCCTCTCTCTCTTCCTCTCTTGCTCTCTCTCTCTCTCCCTCTCTCTCTCCGCCTGTGGCTATAACCTGAGCGGCGGCGTCATCAGAAATGCTCGCCAGGCGCTCGAGGATTGTTCGAAACGCAGCGGCGTTTGGTTTCAAACTCCAGTCAAGATGCCAAGCGGCCGGCGGCGTCCTGACCCGCGGGGATGAGAGCGGAGCGCCAGACAGCTGCCACGCTGCCGGTTGATGTCCCCATTAGTGTAGCCATTAAAAACGACAACAACGGGGCTCGAATACATTTTATTCAACAGTACAGTAATGTCACCGTGCGGTGTGGAAAACTGTTACTTCAGTCTTATTTCACGGATTCTCTTGCTTTTCCCTTTTCGTGCACCCCGAGGAGGAGAAGAGCGTTTTCTGTTATTCTATTTGACGTTCAATAGAAATGTTTTGCAAGGAACTTTCCTCCAACTTCACCCACTGAAGAAGTCTCACGGGGTTTTTATTCGTTGCCGCTGAGATTTGTTCTCGAGCTCGAATCTGTGCATTTTAATTGATTGTCAAACTATATTATTTAAATGCTCTTGCAAATTTATGTCAACCAATTATACAGGATTTTTTTGTTGCATCATTCATCCACCAATGTTACTTTAACTGTTTCTCCTTTTTCTTTTCTTCTCGACTATTTTTCACAAACTATTAATTTGACAATCTTAATATATATTTATTAAAACGAGTGACTGCAGGAGTTCTCGCTGCTCTATTGTGTCTCCATGGGGACATTAAGACTCAAATTAAAAGCTTCAATATTCAGTTCTACCTGCAGCCATCAAAGCCCATAAAGACCTTTTTAGAGGCGTTAGTTTTAAATGATTCTAAATGGTTTCTACTGTGTCAAATTTAAGAACCAAGAGGCTATTAAATTGCGAAGGAAGACGAGCTCATGGCTGCCACGTCACGACCGTTCAGCACATCGGACGTTTCCCTGTGTTTCACAGTCAATTAGAGGAAAAGTATTGTGGCTGAGCTCCACATTGAACACATTGTCGTGAGGTTACATGCTACGCATACCACTCCTCCTCCTTCCTATTAATTATCCAGGGTTGGTACGGTCATGGAATTTTAAAATGGTCATTTCCAGGCCTGGAAAAGTCATGGAAAAAACTTAAATCATCAAAGTTTTGGAAAAGTCATGGAAATGTGTTATAATCACATGTTCATTGACGCCGAGTTGAAATAATGAATGTTTTTTAAAGAAAGACGCTCAAAATATAAGCCGGCGTACGCTCTAGATACAAAACATTTTCTAAAATGTTCATGTATATACCGAGATTTCAGTTTAGTCATGGAAATTTGGTTTAAAGTCCTGGAAATCCATCGGTTAAAATGTGTAAGAACCCTGATTATAATAAGACTCATATATGTTTCTTTAGTCTGGTTTAATCTTTTTTCCCCCTCCCTGTTTCATAGAAGTAAATTCTCTCCTTCTTTGTCTCTTTTCCTCTTCCTCCCCCTCTCTCTCGGTGTCCCCCCCCCCCCCCCCCCCCCGCCAGAGGTCACGTTCTGGTTCTACGTCAAGGAGCATCTGAACCGCCACGAGCTCCAGCGGTTCTACTCCCTGCGCCACATCACGTCGGAGCTGGGCCGCGGCCGCGCCTGGCTGCGCTGCGCCCTCAACGAGCACTCGCTGGAGCGCTACCTGCACACACTGCTGGCCGACCGCCTCCGCCTGGGGTGAGGGCTGTGCCTGTGTGTGTGCGTGTGTGCGTGTGCGTGTGTGCGCGCATGACTTTTACTTTCACCGTAGCTCAGTTAACTCAATAATAGCTTTTTGCACACATCTCTTTAACCCTCCTGTTCCCTTCACATTTACTAATATATTTGACCCTCGGGGTCAATTTGACCCCAGCAATTAAAACCTCCAGAAAATTATTAGAATTAATATTGTTTCCCAAGTTTAAGTGTGAGGTACTTTGTTTGTTTGTTGACGACCTAAATAGCCCTTTAAATATATAAAAAGGTTTATTTCTTATATGTTTGACACAGTGAAAAACAGCCTGAGGTCAAATTGACCCCAAAGAACACCGACGTTAAACATTGAATGAGGTCAAATTGACCCTAAAGGTAACAGGAGGGTTAAAACAATTAAAAAGTCCTATATTACGCTGACGCACATCAATTCACCGCCATAAGTGTGAGATGTGAGATCTCTTTGCCCGGGTCACATGTTCCTTCACCTCCTCCCTGTTTCCTAGAACGTACTATGAAGACGGGGCCTTCGTTCTGGACGAAGAGAGGGCCAGCATGCTCCCCACCATGGCCGCAGGTGAGGTCGGAGACACTTTCCAGAGTAAAAGTACTAATACTACTGTAGCTGTAGGATGTGGGTTTCAAATGATCAAAGGATCTACAAAAGTAAGTTTTATCCATCCACACTGGTCCTCCGCCTCACTTTCAGCCTCATTAAAATTGAAACGCTGCTTTTGCACTTTTCCTTGTTTACACGACTGGATTTGGTGGGAAAAGCCTGTTAGTGGTGAAGACTGAGCTCTCCCTGAACTATTGATGAGCCCTCATTATCACACATTAAGAGTATGAAGCACTGATCTCATGCCAGAGCTCTCTGTTCATACGAGTTCATCTGAGGCTGCCCGCTGCGTCCGCCTGCGCCCACAATTTCAATTCAATTCAGTTTATTTGTATAGCCCAGTTTCACAAATTACAAATTAGTCTCAGAGGGCTTTACCATCTGTACACATAGACATCCCTGACCCAAAACCTCACATCGGACCAGGAAAAACTCCCAAATAACCCTTCAGGGGGAAAAAAAGGGAAGAAACCTTCAGGAGAGAACAGAGGAGGATCCCTCTCCAGGATGGACAGATGCAATAGATGTAATGTGTACAGAAGGACATATTTAGAGTTAAAATACATTCAAGGAATCTGACAGAGTTTATCAATAGTTCATATTTAGGCATATTCCACGATGGAGAGTTTGGAGACCTCCCGAGTGGAGGAGTGGGCGGAGTCCCAGCAGGGCAGTGGCACAGCTGGCGACAGGAACTCAAGATCCAACCATCGAAGGTCCATCAGCAGATGGGATGTATGTCATCTCATAGGGTCCGATGACCCCATGAGACGTGAAGTCAGAAGGACTCCGGGGAGAAGCAGAGTTAGTCATGTGTGATGGAGAGATGAAGATTCATCCATAGGAGAAAGAAAAGAGGAGAGAGGTGCTCAGTGCATCCTAAACATCCCCAGCAGCTATAAGCCTATACCAGCATATCCAGGGGCTGGACCAGGGCAAACCTGACTCAGCCCTGGCTATTAGCTCTATCAAAGAGGAAAGTCTTCAGTCTACTCTTGAATGTGGTGACTGTGTCTGCCTCCCGGACTGAAGGTGGAAGCTGGTTCCACAAAAGCTGACGAAGCACTTTGTGCGAGTTCAAAAGCTTCATGCAGGGTTCGTACGGTCATGGAAAACCTGGAAAAGTCATGGAATTTTAAAATGGTCATTTCCAGGCCTGGAAAAGTCATGGAAAAACCTTAAATCATAAAAGTTTGGAAAAAGTCATGGAGATTTGTTATAATCACTTGTTCATTTGTGCCGAGTTTGAAATAATTAGTAATAATAATTAACATTTCTTCAAAAAGCACATTAATTATTTCAAACTCGGCATACGCTCTCGATACGCATAATTTTCAAAAATTGTCAGGTTTATACCGAGATTTCAGTTTGGTCATGGAAATTTGGTTTAAAGTCATGAAAAAGTCCTGGAAATCCATTTATCGAAATGTGTAAGAACCCTGTCCATGTGATTTCGACTGATGAGCCCATTTCTCGCCCTCTCTTTCTGCCGCCGTTCTTCAGGTCTGAACTCCATCCTGTTCGCCGTCAACATCGACAACACCGACCTGAACGGCGGCGCGGCGCGGGCCGGGGCCTCCTCGGTGTCCCACCTCCTCAAGGAGTCCACGCAGGGCATCGGCAGCCTGTGGAAGGAGTCGACTCAGGGGGTCAGCAGCCTGCTGCGGGAGATCGGCACCGCCACGGCCGCCGTGCCCGGCTTCACCCCCAGAGTGGGCGGGGCCTCCGACCCGCTGCCCGTCCTGCCGCGCAGCAGCTCCGCCGGTAGGGGACTTGTTTGCACGTGAAAAAATAAATAAATTGTAATACAATACAGTAGGTATGAAATAAATAAATCCCACGGCTTTTCATTCAGGGTTCGTACGGTCATGGAAAACCTGGAAAAGTCATGGAATTTTAAAATGGTCATTTCCAGGCCTGGAAAAGTCATGGAAAGAACTTAAATCATAAAAGTTTTGGAAAAGTCATGGAGATTTATGATAATCACATGTTAATTTATGCCGAGTTTGAAATAACTAGTATGTTTTTTCAAAGAAAGACGCTCAAAATATAAGTCGGCGTACGCTCTCAATACGCAAAATCTTGTACAGTTTTCATGTTTATACTGAGATTTCAGTTTGGTCATGGAATATTTGGGTTAAAGTCCGGGAAAAGTCCTGGAAAAGTCCTGGAAATCCACTGGTCAACATGTGTAAGAACCCTGTTCATTTCGTAGTTTTTGTCATTTCTACAATAGCTGCCAAAATCCAAACGTTGCCTACTTTCACTTCTACTTTTTGAGACCATTTCCCTGTCTTCCAAGTTTCTGTTATTTTGTCCACCCTTCCAATACACCGAGTTACACATCCTCGTCCTGTGGCTCAGAGGATGGACACGAGCTGTATTCTAGTATATAGTATGTATAGTATGTATTATAACTTGCTCCATGCAGGCTTCGTACGCTCGTGGAAAACCTGGAAAAGTCATGGAAAAAACTTAAATCATCAAAGTTTTGGAAAAGTCATGGAAATGTGTTATGATCACATGTTCATTTACACCGAGTTTGAAAGAATTAATATTTTTTTTAAAGAAAGATGCTAAAAATATAAGCCGCCGTACGCTCTCAATACGCATGTTCTAAATTATTCATGTTTCTACCGAGATTTCAGTTTGGTCCTGGCCATTTGGTGTAAAGTCATGGAAAAGTCATGGAAAAGTCCTGGAATTTCACTGGTCAAAATGTGTAAGAACCCTGTCTATGGAGAAGTGTGAGGTCACAGAACCAGAACATCGGGCTGTGTGATGGTAGAACCAACCTAGTGGCTGCAGCTCCAGGCGTCCCCGTGAAATGAATGACCCTCACTCAGCTGTCAGCCCGTCCAATCGGGAGAGCGTCTCTTTGTTTCCTGCTCCGTGGGCTGAACGTTTAAATGTTTAACTCTGCTCCGCCGGGCTGAACGTAAACTCTGAGCGGCGGGCCGAGACCCGGTCCGACTTCTCTCCGGTCGGAGACGCGCTAATGCACAGCCGGAAGCTTCCTGCTCCCGGAAACGGACGAGCGCCCCAGAGAGAGCACTTTGAATCACTTGATTGAACCAAGCTTCAGACGCTGATGTCACCAGGACTAAATGTTGCCGCGGTAACAATTTGAGGCAGCGAGTCTAGACGTTTACGTTTCACTCCATTTAACGTAGAAATGATCTTTTGTTCACTTCTTTTTTCTTTTCTCTTTTCCCAGACTCGGGGCTGAGGAAGGAGCGCCGGAGGAGAAAGAAAATCACCAACATCATTTCCTTCGATGACGATCTGGACGGAGGCGCGGAGGATGAGGAGGACGAGGAGGAGGAGGGTGAGGAGGACGCCCAGAAGATGGGCGCCATGAGGAAGAGCCACACTGCTCCCGCTCAGAGCGGCGTGGAGGGAGGCGCCGGCCCGTCGGAGCCGGCCTTCTCCGAGTCGCCTGCCCACAACGGCGTGGCTGAGCCGGGCATCGTCAGCTGGGTGGGGTCCCCCCACCCCTCTCGTTCTCCGCCCACTACCCCTCCTCCTCTA
This sequence comes from Liparis tanakae, assembly GCA_036178185.1. Classification (NCBI taxonomy): domain Eukaryota; kingdom Metazoa; phylum Chordata; class Actinopteri; order Perciformes; family Liparidae; genus Liparis; species Liparis tanakae. The sequence goes on along the minus strand of CM070105.1, from coordinate 2,810,792 downwards.
CCGGACACTACCAGTATAGACAACGAGGAGGAGGAGGAGGAGGAGGAGGAGGAGGAGGAGGAGGAGGAGATGTACAAACCCAGAGCACTAACCCAGGAGGAGGAGAGGAGAAGCAGCTCTGATCAGTAAGTCAGAGACATGTCCCCCTTCTCTATACGTCTTGGACAAACTCCCCTTGGAGGTTCATTTTATGAACGTGAGATCATAAAAGAGACTCAGATTTTAATTAAAATACGCTCGTCTTTTTGTTGCATCCTGTTTTATTGTTCTCTGTTATCTAATGATGGAGGCGGGAGGCGAGTAGTAGGATCCACGAGTCGCTTTCCTCTGGGACGGTTAAGTGTTTTTATTAACAACAAACAAATGCAGAAATGCCGAACCATAAATATTGGTCTTCATTCTGAACTCACGATCACTGATGGCTGGACGCAGTGGGACGGTCATTGTCTCTGGTGTCTGTTGACATAAGACTTTCAGAAAACTGCTTAGAAATGATCCCAAAAAGACCAATGTAGAAAAAACAACAACAGCTGATCTGATATCTCTATATCCCCCTCGGCATTGTGGGAGACGCAGTCTTCTCGATGTTGTTGACTTCCCTAAACTCGACTCCAGTGGAGTGAAAAGTGTCCGTACCGACTTCTCCCGCTCTCGTTGCAGGTTGGTGGTCGGCAGCCTGTCCAGCGTGTCCACCTGGAGCTCCCCGCAGGTGATGATGGAACACCGGAGCGCCGACATCCTCATCCCTCTGAACCCCGCGGACTCTCAGCCAGGTACCGGCTCCTCAAAACACCTGCTGCACAGACCTCATCCAGGGTCCTGCACAGACCTCATCCAGGGTCCTGCACAGACCTCATCCAGGGTCCTGCACAGACCTCATCCAGGGTCCTGCACAGACCTCATTCATAGTCCTGCACAGACCTCATTCATAGTCCTGCACAGACCTCATTCATAGTCCTGCACAGACCTCATTCATAGTCCTGCACAGACCTCATTCATAGTCCTGCACAGACCTCATCCAGGGTCCTGCACAGACCTCATTCATAGTCCTGCACAGACCTCATCCATAGTCCTGCACAGACCTCATCCATAGTCCTGCACAGACCTCATTCATAGTCCTGCACAGACCTCATTCATAGTCCTGCACAGACCTCATTCATAGTCCTGCACAGACCTCATTCATAGTCCTGCACAGACCTCATCCATAGTCCTGCACAGACCTCATCCAGGGTCCTGCACAGACCTCATCCATAGTCCTGCACAGACCTCATCCAGGGTCCTGCACAGACCTCATTCATAGTCCTGCACAGACCTCATTCATAGTCCTGCACAGACCTCATCCATAGTCCTGCACAGACCTCATCCAGGGTCCTGCACAGACCTCATTCATAGTCCTGCACAGACCTCATCCAGGGTCCTGCACAGACCTCATTCATAGTCCTGCACAGACCTCATCCAGGGTCCTGCGCCTTCAACGAAGGACATTACCGCTGCTCCCAGATCAGTTTATTATTTCCTGAGTGCTACTTAGCCGCCGCCGCCACACTGATCCTCGGTTTACGTTTCCTACTTGCACTGCACACTTAACTATTTTACATTGCACACATTAACAAATATATATAAATATGAATATATATAAATCAAGAAGTTTAATGTAATTTGTATTAAGTTGGTCGGTGGCAGCTCGAAGAGCATTTTAAGACGGATGTTTGCTTGACTGTCTTTACTGCTGACGTCGAGCCGCCAGTGATGATGATGATGATGATGATGATGATGATGATGATCCTGCAGTTTAGGGATTAGATGTCTCCAAGACTTCCTCCGCTCGTCTTCACCTCCACCTTCACTCCTGTCTGCTTTCAGTGAACTCTGTGGAGGACGCGGCCGCATTTCCTGCCCGGTGCGACTCGACCGGACCGGTGGGAAACCGCGAGAGCCGCAGCTCCCCGCTGACGCTGAAGTAAGACGAAGGGCCGAAAACTAACCCATCGGGTTTCTTAACGGGACTCAACCGGCTCGTCTCTTCCTTCTTTATAAAACCTGAACTGTGCGATGTGTTGCAGCGCGGGGTCCAGGCCTCGGTCCGGCCCGCTCTCCGGCGTGCTGCCGACATCTGGTCTGCCAGAGTCCATGAGCGAGGGTGAGTGTTCCTCCCCCTCTCTCCCCCTCTGTCCCCCTCTCTCCCGCTCGGCCGGTCGCTCCTCAAACCGGTGTTGTGGAGTGAATCATCAATCTCAGGCCACGAGAGAATCATTGTGATTCATCAGTTAAGTGTCTCTGTGCAGGACGGGAATACATGAAATGAAATACAAACAAACAACCAAACTATTAGTGATTTTGCTTCTAATAAAAACAAAAAGATCTGCCATCGGAACAAGTGAACATCTGATTGTTGAAATGCAATATTATTGCTCTCAACTTTATTATTTTTCCATTTATGAACTTCAATATGCGCCGTTTTGAAAAATAATACATCTCATTGAAATGTTATATATATTCATCTTTTTTGATTAGTAATTTACAGTGAAGATTAAACGAGCAAACAACGTGGATTTCACTTCTTAACGGCTGGGGTGCAATTTACAAACGAATACAATAGCATCACCAACTCCTTATGGAATGGACTCTGATGTATCCCTACATCTCTGATGAAGCCCTACATCTCTGATGAAGCCCTACATCTCTGATGAAGCCCTACATCTCTTATGTAGTCCTACATCTCTGATGAAGCCCCACATCTCTTATGTAGCCCTACATCTCTGATAAAGTCCTACATCTCTGATAAAGTCCTACATCTCTGATAAAGTCCTACATCTCTGATAAAGTCCTACATCTCTTATGTAGCCCTACATCTCTGATAAAGTCCTATATCTCTGATAAAGTCCTACATCTCTGATAAAGTCCTACATCTCTGATAAAGTCCTACATCTCTTATGTAGCCCTCCATCTCTTATGTAGCCCTACATCTCTGATAAAGTCCTATATCTCTGATAAAGTCCTACATCTCTGATAAAGTCCTACATCTCTTATGTAGCCCTACATCTCTGATAAAGTCCTACATCTCTGATAAAGTCCTACATCTCTGATAAAGTCCTATATCTCTGATAAAGTCCTATATCTCTGATAAAGTCCTACATCTCTGATAAAGTCCTACATCTCTGATAAAGTCCTACATCTCTGATAAAGTCCTACATCTCTTATGTAGTCCTACATCTCTGATAAAGTCCTACATCTCTGATAAAGTCCTATATCTCTGATAAAGTCCTACATCTCTGATAAAGTCCTACATCTCTGATAAAGTCCTACACCTCTTATGTAGCCCTGTATCTCTGATGTATCCCTACACCTAGGATGAAGTCCTATATCTCTGATGTATCCCTACACCTAGGATGAAGTCCTATATCTCTGATGTATCCCTACACCTCGGATGAAGTCCTATATCTCTGATGTATCCCTACACCTCGGATGAAGTCCTATATCTCTGATGTATCCCTACACCTAGGATGAAGTCCTATATCTCTGATGTATCCCTACACCTTCCTCCTCCTGACGCAGTCCTATATCTCTGATGCATCCCTTAATGTCTGCGTCGGGCACCGAGGAGGAATTTAATCAAACATGAACCAAATTCCCAACCGTAGAGTCGCCGGTTCCTCTCGAGCGTTCTCCAGAAGACGATCTAATCTTCGGAGTGCGTTCCCGAGGAGTGCGTGGCGACGATGAACCCTGTGGAAAACATCCGACACGCCGTTTATCTGGAGATTCCACCCGGCAGCTGTCGTCTGGAGCAAATCAAATCCGACCGGCTGAAACCTGGTTCTTTCTCTCGGGTGGTTGAGTGAATCTAATCGCTCCGAGTGAAACGACCACGAGGAAAAGACGAGCCACCAGATGGCGCCGTTGGTCCAGTGTACGACACGCTGTGGGCCGTCTGCTCCCCGCAAAGGACTATTGATGGAGAGAAACTAGGAGAGCGTGACACAGTGTGTGTGTGTGTGTGTGTGTGTGTGTGTGTGTGTGTGTGTGTGTGTGTGTGTGTGTGTGTGTGTGTGTGTGTGTGTGTGTGTGTGTGTGTGTGTGTGTGTGTGTGTGTGTGTGTGTGTGTGTGTGTGCCATTTACAGCGGCCATGCGAGTTCAGATGTGGATTAAACAAACACCACGATGAGCACTTTATTGTGCGCTGGCAGTTCACACAGGTTATGTGCTTGGTGTTGGTCAAATATCATCACTGCTGATATTTGATTCCTGTGTGTTTGTGTGTGTTTGTGTCTGTGTGTGTGTGTGTGCGACAGAGGGAGGAGAGGTGATTGTCGCCACCGGGATCGAGCCGTCCGCCAATCTATTAGCGCTCCGTTGGAGGAGGTCACGGGGTCACGGGGTCACGGGGTCACGGAGAGCTCTAAACATAATCTAAACCTCTCCGCTGTTCATGTCTCTGTGATCCGGAGACTCACAGAGCTTCTTTTATTTCTTCATAAAAGAAATGTTAAAGGGGTACTCAGGAGGAGGAGGAGGAGGAGGAGGAGGAGGAGGAGGAATTAGTTCTTGAACATAAAAAAATAAAATAAATGCGCGTTGTTTAGTCATAAGTTACAATGAGCTGTTGATTGGTGCAAAGAGAGTAACGAGACCTTCTATGAATAGGACAATTTACAATATATCATTAAAATGAGCTTCGGAATAGTAAAACCGTTAATAGCAGTGTTTGCCCTTTTTGTGATTACGACTGTGTGTGTGTGTGTGTGTGTGTGTGTGTGTGTGTGTGTGTGTGTGTGTGTGTGTGTGTGTGTGTTTTCCCTCTGGCCTGACAGTGTGTGAGGCCAAGCCATCCATTGATTGAAGAGTATGGAGTCTATAATTCACAAGACACCTCGATTACATGGCCTAGCTCTCTGCTAATGCAGCCGTTATTGGAACAGTTGAGCAAGAGCATATAGGTTCTGGTGGGACACACACACACACACACACACACACACACACACACACACACACACACACACACACACACACACACACGTCTGGCTCCACTGAAGTCCCTAATGGCTCGCCTGTGGCACCTGCTGTGAACGTGTAGTCAGACTTAAGGTCACATTTATTTCTGGCCTGCCGATGTGGAGAATGGAGCTGTGGACATAATAGACTTCCTCTTTTCTCCCCTGCTCTCTGTTGTGCCCTTCATCACGCTCCTCTTCCTCTCTCTCTCTCTCTCTCCCCCCCCCCTCCTCCTCCCACCACCACCATAACTAGGCTCTTAGCTCGGGGCTGGAAGAGACCTACTTGTGTCTGGGGCTACATCGACACCCTGTGTGTGTGTGTGTGTGTGTGTGTGTGTGTGTGTGTGTGTGTGTGTGTGTGTGTGTGTGTGCAGGGTAGATTAACTCCTCGTCTCATGGTAGTTATTTTTGGGAGTCCTGGTAGCAGCCTAGTTAGGGGGCTTCGAAACCTTCATGTGCACCTCCTGGCGTAACCATGGCGATGAGTCACTGTATACCGCCCCAAATGTGTCCTGTACATCGCCGTGGAGATTAAGATCAGCCGGCAGCGGACCGCGAGCGGAGTTCTGGCCGCGGCAGCCGAAGTTAAACCGGAAAGGAAGCCCCCCAAAGTGTCTCTTTGATGTTTACTTTGAATTCGACACGCTTCCATCGCAAAAAACTGAGCGATCTGTTAATATCTCGTATCTAAATTACCTTTGCCTCATACGCAGTTTCACCGAATGGACTCTGAACGCATCGTGCCGCAAAGCGACCTCCAGACTAGCGAGGGGCCGACAGGTGGGCGGTACTAGTTTGCTCATGGGGTCGCGGGAAGCCTTTTTTCCGATACGCGTGTCGGTAAATGACCTTTTTAAAAATGTCCCCCGACCCGGTGAAGCGGATCAACGTCTCCTCCGCGGAGGGCGACTTCCCACCGCCGCCATGGTGAAGGACTCTGGGGTCACGGGACTTGACCTTTTCTCAGCGTGACATTTGGCGCACGTGTTCGTGTTCCCTTCATGATACCGTGTCAAATTGTAATTAAACCGGCGTTCTCGTGAAAACCTTTCCGCGCTCAACAAAGCGCTCGGCGAAGAAAACGTCATTTCTTAATGATATCGTATAATCTAAAACACGTGTTGAGCATCGTCAGCGGAACGAGACTCGATGTGAAAGTGACTGCTCTGTACTTCGGATCAGAGGAGCATAATAAGTGATGAGCCCGGAGGTGATTGGTTCCCTGAGGATCCGTCATCAGCTCTCTGGTTCGTGTCTTATTTTAGTTTAATGCAAATGATCGCCGCTGTTTGTCTCCCAAACGTCCATCTGTGTGGGTTTCTTCCACGAGAAAGTTTGTTTACTTTAGCAATGAAAGTGTTCTCCTGTTCTCCTGCTGTTCTCCTCTTGTTCTCCTCCTGTTCTCCTGCTGTTCTCCTGCTGTTCTCCTGTTCTCCTGCTGTTCTCCTGCTGTTCTCCTCCTGTTCTCCTCCTGTTCTCCTGCTGTTCTCCTCTTGTTCTCCTGCTGTTCTCCTCCTGTTCTCATTCTGTTCTCCTGCTGTTCTCCTGCTGTTCTCCTCCTGTTCTCATTCTGTTCTCCTGCTGTTCTCCTGCTGTTCTCCTCCTGTTCTCCTGCTGTTCTCCTCTTGTTCTCCTGCTGTTCTCCTCCTGTTCTCCTCATGTTCTCCTGTTCTCCTCCTGTTCTTCTGTTCTCCTTCTGTTCTCCTTCTGTTCTCCTCCTGTTCTCCTGCTGTTCTCCTCCTCTTCTCCTGCTGTTCTCCTGCTGTTCTCCTGTTCTCCTCCTGTTCTTCTGTTCTCCTTCTGTTCTCCTGCTGTTCTCTTCCTGTTCTCCTCCTGTTCTCATTCTGTTCTCATTCTGTTCTCCTCCTGTTCTCCTCCTGTTCTCCTCCTGTTCTCCTCATGTTCTCCTCCTGTTCTCTTCCTGTTCTCCTGCTGTTCTCCTCCTGTTCTCCTCCTGTTCTCCTCCTGTTCTCCTCCTGTTCTCCTCCTGTTCTCCTCCTGTTCTCCTCATGTTCTCCTCCTGTTCTCCTGTTCTCCTCCTGTTCTTCTGTTCTCCTTCTGTTCTCCTGCTGTTCTCTTCCTGTTCTCCTCCTGTTCTCATTCTGTTCTCATTCTGTTCTCATTCTGTTCTCCTCCTGTTCTCCTCCTGTTCTCTTCCTGTTCTCTTCCTGTTCTCCTCCTGTTCTCCTCCTGTTCTCATTCTGTTCTCATTCTGTTCTCATTCTGTTCTCCTCCTGTTCTCCTCCTGTTCTCTTCCTGTTCTCCTGCTGTTCTCCTCCTGTTCTCTTCCTGTTCTCATTCTGTTCTCATTCTGTTCTCCTCCTGTTCTCCTCCTGTTCTCCTCCTGTTCTCCTGTTCTCCTGTTCTCTTCCTGTTCTCCGAGTGAGACGGATGTCATGATGGGAACAGCAGTTCATCCTAATGCAAAAGTGTAGGCATTCAAAAGAGGAGATTCTGTTATTTCTACACTTGAAAACTGGAAAGTTGTGTGTGTGTATGTATGTGAATGTGTGTGTGTGTGTGTGTGTGTGTGTGTGTGTGTGTGTGTGTGTCTGAGGCGTTCTTACTGGAGACGTCTCTGTCCTCTTCCCTCTGCAGCGGAGCTGCGTCAGGCCATCGTGGCGATGATGAACAGGAAGGACGAGCTGGAGGAACAAAACACGTACGTCTGGATATGTGCACACACACACACACACACACACACACACACACACACACACACACACACTGGAGAGAGACATCAACTGACCTTTCTGTACAGTTTTGGCAGCTTGTTTTGATTTCATCCTGAGACGAGTTTTGTCGGCCGTCTTTAGGGGCGTCCGACTGTGTTGTTGTTGTTGTTGTTGTTGTTGTTGTTTTGAGGATTAAGCCAACGGAGACTATTGGGATTCATGCAATTTAACAGCGAGCTTAAAAAAAGATTTCAAAGCACAGTTCAATAAAAGTCTATCGCAATAAAACTACTAAAGACTAACACAACACGTACACAACACGTACACAACACGTACACAACACGTACACAACACGTACACAACACGTACACAACACGTAACAACACATACACAACACACACAACACGTACAAAACAAATATGCAACACATACACAACACATACACAACACATACACAACACACACACAACACACACACAACACACACACAACACATACGCTACACAACACACACGCAACACACGCGACACATACACAACACATACACAACACATACACAACACACACACAACACACACACAACACACACACAACACATACGCTACACAACACACACACACAACACACGCAACACACGCGACACATACACAACACATACACAACACACACACAACACACACAACATGTACGCTACACAACACACACACAACACACACACAACACGTACACAACACGTACAAAACACAAACGCAACATATACACAACACATACACAACACACACACAACACACACACACAACACATACGCTACACAACACACACAACACACGCAACACACACGCAACACATACACAACACATACACAACACATACACGTACACAACACATACGCAACACACAACAACACATACACAACACACACATAACACGTACACAACGCATAAAAACACATACACAACACACACACAACACATCCGCAACACGTACAAAACACATACACAACACATACAAAACACATACGCAACACGTACACAACACATACGCAACATACAACAACACATACACAACACACAACACGTACACAACACATAACAACACATCCACAACACACACGCAACACACACACAACACACATGCAACACACACACACACACACAACACACACACAACACATACACAACACATACGCAACACGTACACAACACACACACAACACACACACTGTCTGTTTTTGCTCATATGCTTGTACACCTTTTGCGATGGACGATAAATCTTAATCCGGCTGCTGATTGAAGGTTTTTCTGTATCGGGATCAATTAAAGAGTCTTAATGACGTTCATCCGATCACTGTCTATGAAACGACCAGAGCGTCCACATGGCGTCTCCATGAGCAGGATGAGTCTCCATGTGCAGGATGAGTCTCCATGTGCAGGATGAGTAGGATGAGTCTCCATGTGCAGGATGAGTAGGATGAGTCTCCATGTGCAGGATGAGTCTCCATGAGCAGGATGAGTCTCCATGTGCAGGATGAGTCTCCATGTGCAGGATGAGTCTCCATGTGCAGGATGAGTCTCCATGTGCAGGATGAGTCTCCATGTGCAGGATGAGTCTCCATGAGCAGGATGAGTCTCCATGTGCAGGATGAGGATGAGTCTCCATGTGCAGGATGAGTCTCCATGTGCAGGATGAGTAGGATGAGTCTCCATGAGCAGGATGAGTAGGATGAGTCTCCATGTGCAGGATGAGTCTCCATGTGCAGGATGAGTCTCCATGTGCAGGATGAGTCTCCATGAGCAGGATGAGTAGGATGAGTCTCCATGTGCAGGATGAGTCTCCATGTGCAGGATGAGTCTCCATGTGCAGGATGAGTAGGATGAGTCTCCATGAGCAGGATGAGTCTCCATGAGCAGGATGAGTCTCCATGTGCAGGATGAGTCTCCATGTGCAGGATGAGTAGGATGAGTCTCCATGTGCAGGATGAGTCTCCATGAGCAGGATGAGGCGTGCGGTGATAAGCTCCGCCCTCCCCCCCCACAGGTCTCTGCGCAGCCTGCTGGACGGGGAGATGGAGCACTCGGCCGGCCAGAGGCAGGACGGAGACGCGCTGCAGAGGAAGCTGTCCGAGCTGGAGGAGAGGCACTCGGCCAAGGTGCAGACCCTGGCCAGGTGAGACGCCGCCCAGAAGCACAAAGCTTCCCCTCTGCTTCCCCACCGTCTCCATTTTCCCGCTTTTTCTTTATTTACCGCCAACTAATCTTTTATATTTGTAATCAGTAATCCACGTCCTGGACCGGAGCGCCACGTCCCCGTGGCGCTCCGGTCCAGGACGTGGATTACTGATTCCTGACATGGTACAGACAGAAGAGTTGATTGTTCTTTCAATATAATATTCAGCAAAATCGATGAATAACGACAACGAGGCGTTCTGAATAACAAACCCAGAGAAAATCGATCTCTGAGTACGCTGCTTGACTGTTGACGGGGGTGTGATGGAAGTCATCCGCCTCCTGAACACGTGACGCCATGAGACGTCTGAGCAGGGCTCGTACGGTCATGGAAAACCTGGAAAAGTCATGGAATTTTAAAATGGTCATTTCCAGGCCTGGAAAAGTCATGGAAAAAACGTAAATCATAAAAGTTTGGGAAAAGTCATGGAAATGTGTCACATGTTCATTTACCCCGAGTTTGAAATAATTAATATGTTTTTTAAAGATTTAAAAAAAAAAAAATTTGAAAGAATTTTTTTAAGAAAGAGTTCTTCTTTTAAGAAAAAGTTAAATCATAAAAGTTTTGAAAAAGTCATGGAAATTTGTTATGATCACATGTTCATCTACACAGAGTTTGAAATAATTTATATGTTTTTTAAAGAAAGACGCTCAAAATATAAGCCGGCCTACGCTTTCAATACATAAAATGTTCTAAATCGTTCATGTTTACACCAAGATTTCAGTTTGGTCATGGGAATTTGGTTTAAAGTCCTGGAAAAGTCCTGGAAAAGTCCTGGAAATCCACTGGTCAACATGTCTGAGGGGACCTTTTCCTGAGCTGCGTCCGTCTCCTGAGAGCAAAAGGTCTCCAGCCGGTAAACGTCGTGTAAAAGCTGTCACACCGTGTTGTCTGGTGATTTGAAGCTGCTGATTGGGCCTTTTTTTAATTTGTTTTTACCACACTGGTTTCACATCACAAGCTCAGGTGTCGGAATCTATATCCAAGATGAAAAAGTACGAGAGGTCGACCGTCGTGGAGCGCTACATTTCCTGCGGTGAACACGCTCTCATCCCAATGAGCGACCTCCTGCCGCTCGCCTGAAGACGAGTCGGCTCACCTCCTCCTCCTCCTCCTCTTCCTCCTCCCGATCGAGCGTTCCTCGGGACGCGGTCGCTATGAACGCCCTCCGTTACCCCGAGTCCCTCGCCATAAAGTCCGACTCCGACCTGTGACATCTTGACGGGACGGTTGGCTCACGAGGTTATTGTCTAATCGGCGCTAAAATAATTAAAAAAAAAAGGGCTCAGGTCAGATATTTATCTTCATCAGCAGCTGGTCCTGCTGATGGAGGAAGAGGAGGCCGGTCATCTGCTCATATTAGTGCTTCTCCTCGTCGTAGTAGAGCAGCGAGTGTGTGTGTGTGTTTGTGTGTGTGTGTGTGTGTGTGTGTTCAGCGGGGGTGGCGGAGGATGAGCCGCCATAGATAGCCTCCGTCTGACGTGGACTCCGGCAGAGGGGAGTGGGCTCAAAGGAGCCCGCTGCTCACTTACTCAGACGTACAGCAGGACCCTTACTCACTCACACGGCCGCCACATATACAGACCGGGGAAATGTAACGCCGTGACGCACCGCGGCCCACATGCTCACCCCCACTCCCACCGGGCACGAGCCGTGTGCGTGTGCCGCCTGCAGAGGAACGGCAAATATCAGCGTTAATGCCTTCATAATATACAGTATTAATATACAGCATTAAGCCGGCCTGTGGTGATCTGACTGATGGCTCAGCGAGTCGATGGGGGTCATTTTCCTGAGATAAGGACAGAATATTTAAATGCAATTCTTTGCAAACCATTCCAGCTATACGGAATTTTCTTGTGAACACTTTAAATATAGCAAAACACGCAGCGTCACCTGCTCAGATATTTTTAAATAAGTTTGTGATTTTTGCGCAAACCTAACGCGTTTAATATTACACAGACCACCAATGAAGTTTGAGTTTGTAGAAAAATGATCACAAGTAAAAGGCAACGTCGTTACGAGTGTCTCAGTCCTGTTTGCATACTTTTGCATAATATGTACAAGACACACAAACAAGCTAACACACAAACACACACACAGGTATTTAGATACAAATTGTGAAATATGTTTATGATTACTAACATATTTCTGTCCTCAGAATCATAAACATACAGCGGGTTTTTTATTTAGTTACTATCGCTGCTAATTTATAACTGACATTAACATTTATTTTTAAACTGGCTTTTTAAAAATGGATGCCAAAACACACACACACACACACACACACACACACACACACAGTCAGTTTGGGGGAAATGAAATAGTTTCGTCCCCTTTTTTGTAGACGTCAGTTGGCAGAGCAGGAAGCAGGAAGCGGAACTCTGGCAGCAGGAAGTCGAGTGTCTCCATCGGGAAGTGTCTCCTCGTCACCGGGGGAGGGGCGGGGGGGCGAGCGAGAGCGAGCAGATGCCTTCTCCTTCAGCTGGCTGAGCTGCTGTTGTCTTCTCCTCCAGCAGTCTGCTACAGCTGATAGGAGAGGGGGGAGAGAGAGAGAGAGAGGAGAGAGAGAGAGGGATAGAGGGGAGAGAGAGGGGGATAGAGAGAGAGAGAGAGGAGAGAGAGAGGGGAGAGAGAGAGGAAGGAGGAGAGGGGCTCTGAAGTCGGAGTGTTTTAGTCTCGTTGTTTTCTTCAGGAAGTTGATTTTTGTGTGTGTGTGTGTGTGTGTGTGTGTGTGTGTGTGTGTGTGTTCGTAGAGCTCCGAGCATATTGAGTCTAGTTGGAGGTGTGAACCCAGAGCGTACGCGTTTTAATTATTATTTTCTCCTGCAGTGAATTGCACTCGGGAGAGTTTACCCGGCGACCGAGCCGCCTGACTCTGAAGGCCTCTCGTTTACTCCTTTCAAGATGCCTGAAGAACAGACCTTTATCTGTTTATTACACATTAAGACGACTGCACAGCACAGGGTTGATAAAGGAGAGAGAGAGAGAGAGAGAGAGAGAGAGGAATCACCCCGAGGCTTCTCTCAACTTAAGTAATTACTGGGTGTATTTTAAATGTTCGCTCCCCTCCTGAGATTCTTTTTTCTACGCTCCTTCCTCTCTCAGTATTTTCCTTTCATTCTAAAACACCCGTACAAACTTTACTGACTTTCCCCCTTTCACACTAAATATTTACAATGTCTTTTATTTCGCAGACTCTGTAACAGTTTCTTTAAATACGTCTCCGAGGCGCAGCGTCTTTCTCTCTCTCGTTGTTCCTTTGCAGGCGAACGCTCTTCTTGATCTCCCCTTGAACGACTTTCCCGCTTCGCCTCTCGCGTTGAGGAAGACGAGACGACTTCAACGTTAACCGCCGTGGTTAACGGGCGTCTCCTCCGAGCGATGCTTTTCACAAAACTATATTCCTGGGTCAGACCATTGCTCTTAATGAGAGGGGGGGGGTTGTGTCTGGATGCACTTCTGGCTGCAGAGATGCTGAGCCAGGACTTGACTTTGGACACTCATTTAAAACTTTACTGTCCCTCAAGGCGGAGGACGCACTTAAAGTTTCAGATGACTTCCAAACACCAGGAGCAAAGCAGCAAAACGGCTTAATGGATCCCCCGATCGGAAAGTGTTACCGCCGAGCCAAGAGCTGCAGCTCCTCTCGCTACAGTACTCGGGACAAAAGGTCGCAGCGCGTCCTCACTCCCAGGGGGCTTTGCGGTTTTTAGAGGCAGTCCGGTGTCTTCCGTCCCGTGAGTCTGAATAACGGCGGTCCGCCGAGCCGAGTTTATAACGACGAACTCGCCGAGAGGCGTAGAAGTCTCGGCCCAGGTGGGTCGTTAATGGCGTACGGCGTTTAAAATGTGTGGAACACCCGTAGTCTACTCACTGGCTCAAATATACGGAGCTACGGATGACATCATCAGGAAGGTTTTCCTTTTTTCTGTGGAGAAATTCCATGACTTGCATATTTAACTGCCAGTAAGATCAATAATATATCCAGGGTTCGTACGGTCATGGAAAACCTGGAAAAGTCATGGAATTTCAAAATGGTAATTTCCAGGCCTGGAAAAGTCATGGAAAATACGTAAATCATAAAAGTTTTGGAAAAGTCATGGAAATGTGTCACATGTTCATTTACCCCGAGTTTGAAATAATTAATATGTTTTTTAAAGATTTTTTAAGAATTTTTTTTTAAGAATTTTTTTAAGAAAGAGTTCTAGTACCGAGATTTCAGTTTGGTCATGGACATTTGGTTAAAAGTCATAGAAAAGTCCTGGAAAAGTCCTGGAAATCCATTGGTCAAAATGTGTAAGAACCCTGTGTATATATATATATATATATATATATATATATATATATATATATATATATATATATATATATATATATAGTACATTTACCACGTATGTAAATTGATCAGTGCGTTTCCTCGACCGCTAAACAAGTTTTGTATCATTCTCAAAACAAATATCTATCCAGATGCTAAACCGGCATCTGGATCCAGAACCGTGGGGTGTCAAACACGAGGCCCGGGGGCCAAATCCAGCCCGCCACGTCATTTTATGTGGCCCCCGACGGCTTGAAAGACGCACGTTCTCCTTTTCTTAAGGAAATTTCAGAGAAATATCCTGTGTTTTATTTTTGAAGGTTTCATATGAAATGGATTCATGTTATAATATTTGAGAAATGTTCTTATGTTCCGTCACTTGCACAGAGAAGTTGTGCTGAAACATGAAGGTCATGATGAATAAAATAGGACAGAAGAAGGAAAACAACTCCATATTTAATATCTAAATTGAGTCGTTTCATCTCTTCTTATGATATTCATGGAGCCCGGGGGATGAATCCTCATGGAGCTTGTGACTTCCTCCTGTGAAATGTCTCGGCGTCTACGAATGCGGCCCACCACGTCATTTTATGCGGCCCCTGGCAGCTTGAAAGACATACGATCGGCTTTATATCCCGTGCTTTTATTTTGAAGGTGACAAATTAAATGGATTTGTGTGAGAAATGTTCTTATGTACAATATTTCTACTCTCCAATAATCAAATGCAAAGAGTTATTAAACAAAATGTTCGGGAGTAGTTTATACACCGCTTCAGGTACACCGGCCCTTTAAGAGGCGGCCATGATGCCGATGTGACCCACGGTGAACATGAGTTTGACGCCCCTGGTATAAACGTATAAACTACGAACTTAGTGTTAAATAACTCTTTGCATTTGATTATTTGAGTGTAGGAACATTGTACGCAGCAACATTTCTCAAATATTATAACATAAATCCATTTCATATGAAACCTTCAAAATAAAACGCAGGATATTTCTCTTGAATTTCTTTAAGAAAAGGAGATCATGTGTCTTTAAATTTTTATATATATATATATATATATATAACGTTCTCTTTTTAGAAGATGAGAATAATATTGATTTTGTGGCTTTTTCCTTTGATTGACCACTTCACGCCCAAATGAACTGCATTAAAGCTTCAGTGCAATTCAGTTAAAAACTTTATTCTCAGGAACATTTTGACAGACGTTGATGTAACTGCTGGGCCTCTGGAATATATAAATATACGAACATCAGGTCACTAAATAAGACATTTTTGTGACTCTGGGCCTTGTGTGTGTGTGTGTGTGTGTGTGTGTGTGTGTGTGTGTGTACCTCGTCAGTAATGAGCAGAGGAATCAAGGACTTCTGTGTTTGATCTAACGTAAACCGCTGTTCATAGACACACACACACACACACACACACGGGGTGTGTTTTACACCTCCCTGGTTGTGTTTTATCCGTCTGCTATGAAATTGGATTTGTAAGCCCTACCGAGCAGGTGAGCCTGTGTTCCCTCACAACCTGCAGCACACTTGCTTATTTGCGTTGTCCCCACTCGGCAAGCAATATCAGCTGACAGCAGCCTATGCACACTTCACCAAAATTTCCCAGAAGGCCGCTTAGATCGTGGCTGCGCGTCGTCACGTAGGAGTGATCTAAACCCGCGTCTGGGTTCTGTTCTGTTCCGCCCAGCTGATGTCACGATGTGGATGTCGGGGTTTCTCTCACACATGTATGTGAGGAGCCACGACGGAGGGTAGAAGGTGGTAGAAAGTCCAGGTAAAAGGTATTTAATACTCAGACCTGACCTATCTATATCAGGATACGCCTGATTACTGATGGTTCCCCTTTAATGGCTTCCAGCCACCTTTCCCCCGTTTAAACACTCCTTTAGTTTTTTCACATCGGGGTTTTCCGCCTAAACTGTTGCAAAGGGCGAAGCGTTGAAAACACTTTAATTGTATCGGATCGATTAAATAATTCAGCAAACGGTTCATCATCAGGCTTTTCTTACCCGGAGAAAAGAAACGGAAGTGTTTTCTTTGTTCAGAGGATCGTTTTGTTCACGGCAACTGAAGGACGGGGGAATAAACGACTGAACAAACGCTGTGCTGCTCCGTCAGCTGAGAGAGCCGGGAACTCATTTCTCCTGACGGCGTCTGACATGGTGTCTGATCCGTGACGTGAGCGTAGAGCTCTGCAGGGTTGATCTACTCTCAGAGAAATGATAATAAAGGTGATTATATGGACAACAACAGCAAGACTAATTCATTTAACACGTAGCTAATGCCGTTAAAGTGGTGGCCCGGCTCAGGTGTCCCGGTACACACCCCTCGTTAGTGTAACGTTCAGAACCTCTGCTGTGTGTGTGTGTGTGTGTGTGTGTGTGTGTGTGTGTGTGTGTGTGTGTGTGTGTGTGTGTGTGTGTGTGTGTGTGTGTTAACAGCAACTGGCAGCATCTGCAAAAACTACATATCGTGATAAGAATCGAGATCGATCAATATGGAAAAACATATCGTGATAAAAAAAAATTCCATATCGCCCAGCCCTAGGTGAAACCTTATGACCAGGTTTATGACTTTATATAATCAGATTATTATCTGCTATGCTCTGTGATCTGCTATTTATATACGTAATTTCTTTCGATCATCAGCATTGCTAGAGGTTTGCGAGTAAAACAGAAGATTTCCCAGACATAGATAGATAGATGGATGGATGAATAGATGAATAGATAGATAGATACTTTATTAATCCCAAGGGAAATTTAGGTCAACCAGTAGCTTATACACTTAACATTTAACTTAACTCACAAACATACATACACAACTTACAGTAGAATCACAGTATAACAACAATACACAAAGGGGGAACATGTACACAGGGAGTAGGGAGTATACAGATTTGTACAGGTATTAGTGTGCATTGGTTGAGTCAGTGCTGATGTTAGACCTTCATGAAGCTCTTCATCACCAGCGTCAAAGTGTTTTTTTGTGAGATTCCCCGGCCGACGTGACGTCATCTGAAGACTGAGCGCGGACAAAAGAGCTCATGTGATTGCGCTATAAATAGGAGGTATAATAATAAACGTTCTTTTCATTCACCTGGGCGTCGGGCATCAGCGGCGCCTCCCCGTTCCCGCCGGCACGAGACCCGGCGCCGGAACCTTCTCGGCTCTGATTTATCCGGTTCCCATAACGCCGCCGGCTCCTCGGAGGGAGCTTCGTCACGTGGATTTCGGGGCATGGTCTCCAGGCAGGTGCCCTCCTTTTGTTGTCGGGCAACGAGGGGCTGATGAGCCGGGCGCCGGAAACCAGGCGTGGAGAACGAGGGGCGGCGGAGCGAGACGAGGGGCGCTACGTCCAACGGCCGAGAGCTCAAAGGCTCACGCCAACCTGATGGATCCCCTCCCCAAAGTCCAGGATGTCCAACCGGAGAGACGGCCTCCTTCTCTGGCTCCGGCTCTGTGTGTGCGCCCTCGACACACACACACACACACACACGCACACGCACACGCACACGCACACACACACACACCTATTTTTTTGGGGGGGGCGGGGGTTCTGCGTTTTTGGCGGCGAATCCACCATCAACCAACTGGCTCGACCCGCAGGTCCACATTACCAGGGTTCGTACGGTCATGGAAAACCTGGAAAAGTCATGGAATTTTAAAATGGTCATTTCCAGGCCTGGAAAAGTCATGGAAAAAACTTAAATCACAAAAATTTTGGAAAAATCATGGAAATGTGTTATATTCACTTGTTCATTTACGCCGAGTTTGAAATAATGAATGTTTTAGAAAGAAAGACTCAAAATATAAGACGGCATACGCTCTCAAACTGGCGGCACAATTGTCTTTTTTTCCCGCGTTGCAAGTGAACGCACCTTAACTGGAAAGTTGGATGGCCGTAGCTCGGGAAGCAAATGTTTATTCTTTAAATAAAATATTGTCTCTTATTCATTTGTTTCATTAAATGTATACTGTATGCTTTGGCATTCACATTGTTGAAATACTAAATGTTCTCACTTTTTCATGTTTAAACCGAGATTTCAATTTGGTCATGGAAATTTAGTTTAAAGTCATGGAAAAGTCATGGAAAAGTCATGGAAATCCACTGGTCAACATGTGTAAGAACCCTGCATTACACGCCGTAGAGATGTGGAAGACGTTACGTCTTCCACATCTCTACGGCGTGTAACGTGGAAGAGACGTGTCTCCAGAGACGCATCATTCCCTTTTAAAATGTTCCTACTTTGCTTCCCGTTTGGATTCTCATGCATAAAGTGAGTTCTCGTTACTCAAAGCTTCTATTCATAGTTCACATCCGTCGGTCCAGCCGGCGGATGATCTGACCCTCGATGCTGGACCCTGTGCCTCGCGTGTCGATGAGTCATCGCGGCTTCCTGTGGACATCCAGCGTGAAGATGGGCCCGACGCTCCCGACGCTCCCCGGGTTTTAAAAAGCTCGCTCTGACCACCTGGACTTTATTTCCACTCCGCAGGTGACGAGACGTCACGGAGGGTTTCACACGGCGT
>CM070105.1:2759544-2787044 GCA_036178185.1 Liparis tanakae | reverse complement strand
AATTTGAAAAATCAGGTATTAATGCCTTGTGTATGCATAAAAGTTAGCCGGTGTGTTAGCATGTTAAAACAAACTTTACTTTGAATGTGTGTAGTGTCTCCTGTGGCTGTTAATCCAACAATATGGTGTGTGTATATGTGTGTGTGTGTGTGTGTGTGTGTTATATTATGGAGGTGGATTTTCATTAGTCGTCTACTAATGAGTAGCTGAGTGTGTTGGGGGGTTAGAGCGGGAGAAGCAGGTCACGGTGGCGAGAGGGGGTCATTACCAAGTGGTGTGTGTAGGCGTGTGTGTTGTCAGGCCGCCTTCATCCACGCCGTCCGTGTTAATTGTCATTTGGCGGACGTGTGCGCGCGCGCGCGCGCGCGTGTGTGTGTGTGTGTGTGAGGCCTAAATGAAAGCGTGCATTAGCGGCTGTAGGTGGGGACCAAACTGTCGTAACGGGTGTGTAAGTGGTTTGTGTTATGAGGTTATTTACGTCCCGGTGGGCTCGCTGTAAAAGAGCAAGTGATGAGTCATTCTGCGTGTGAACTGAAGTTAATTGTGCCCACACACACACACACACACACACACACACAGGCTCGCGGATCACAACGGCTCTCATTGTTGAGCCTCTCGGGTCTGGCGGACCAACAGATTGGGCTTGTTTACCAGCTCAAAGGTGCGGGGGACTTTCCTGTCTTCTCTCAGCAGCGGGGGGGCGACTTCACCGCTCGCCGTTCATCTACCTGGCACCACGAGAGCTGTTGTTCGTCACCGCGCGTAGGACTCGGCGGCACCTGGACGGATCTGCGTTAATGAACATTTTAATCATGGCGCCTGCTGGGCGGCGTCTCGAATGTGGGAGAGCGCTCTGGCGGCGGGGAGGCGGTCCCTCGTGATGCTTCTCTTGTGGCTCTCGGGTAACCGGCGTGTCGCCTCCGCCTGCAGCGGCGTGTTGTCTGAGCTGTCGTCACGGCGACGCGTCGTCCGTCTGTCGCCTTCTGACTGTTTTGGAGCTGGAAAGCTTCTAGAAGAAATGTCACTGTGACGCGTGTGCGGCGCCCCCAGCTGCTGCACATTGTACAGGGTCCGTACGGTCATGGAAAACCTGGAAAAGTCATGGAATTTTTAAATGGTCATTTCCAGACCTGGAAAAGTCATGGAAAAAACTTAAATCATAAAAGTTTTGTAAAAGTCATGGAGATATGTTATAATCACATGTTCATTTACACAGAGTTTGAAATAATTAATGTGATTTTTAAAGAAAGACGCTCAAAATAAAATCAATCAATCAATACGCAACATTTTCTAAATTTTTCATGTTTATACCAAGATTTCATTTTGGTCATGGAACTTTGGTGAAAAGTCCTGGAAATCCACTGATCAAAATGTGTAAGAACCCTGACTGTAAAGGCTGTTTGATGGGGTTGTCATGCGTCTGCTGCTCTTGTTATTTGTTTGTGTGACGTTGGACATCCACTTCCCCGCTGGGAACGGGTCGAATACCCCGATGCCCACGAGAGAGCGCCATCTACAGCGGCGTGGAGACGAGAACTAAACCCGTAATAGTGAAAGTGAGAAGTGTGTAATGGGCTTGAAGTCCCCGTCTGGTTGTATTAATGTGCTAACATCAGGCCGCGTATCAGATGGCACGGGGTTGCCATGATAACAGGAGGTCGTGCTCCTCTCGCCGCTCACAGATGGCCTCCGGCCTCAGCTCCTCCTCCAGCTGCTCCGCCGACGACCTTCAGCCCAGACGACCTCGACGGGGTCCGTCTGTGCAGCGGGGCTCGCGGAGCGGAGCTCCACCGGAATATATGGAAAGCATCAGCAAATTATTAGTTTTAATCAGAATCAGAGTCAGAAACCGTTTATTGCTGGAATGTTTACACTAACGAGGATTTTCTTTTTGGCGGAAGGTGCAACATGAGACAAACAACAATCAACGCAGCAGTAACAGTGAACTTAAGATAAAGATAAAGAGCTCGGACAACAAATAACGTTAAAAGTGTCTAAGTGTGTGTTACATGTGACGTGTGTTTAAGTTAAAGTGTGGGAGGAGGAGGAGGAGGAGGAGGAGGAGAGATGAATGAGGAGGAGGAACCTGAAGAAGAAGGAGGAGGAGGGAGGAACCTGAGGAGGAAAGAGGTAGGGAGAGGTAGGAGGAGGAGGAGGAGGAGGAGGAGGAGGAGGAGGAGGAGGAGGAGGAGGAGGACATTCGAGCGCCGGTCGATTTTAGGAGCCTGGTTGTAATATTTGTGCTCAATGGTCCTGAAGCTTTGAAACGGAGAGGCGTCTCTCTGAGACTGGATTAAGTAAAGATTAAGTAAAGGTTACGAGTCTAAAGAGAGAGGGAATGGGAGAAGGGAGGGCTGGATTATTCTGGATTATTCACCTCTTCTCTTGCAATCTGGGGTCAAGTGTCTTGTCCACGCCTCCTCTTCTTCATCCCTCCTTCCTCCCCGCTCCCTCGCCTGCAGGAGCGAACTGGAGCTGCGTTAGCAGACGCCAGGCGAGCCGCTCATTTACCGCGTGAGCGCTCACGCCGCTCGCTATTTCTGGACCGGGCCGCAGCGACACCTCGGCGGCGTTGGGGGCCGAGGGCCAACACGCCGGCCAACATGGCGGCCAACACGGCGGCCTCTCGGCGCGCCGGCTGTTGTTTGACTTTGACACGTGTTTTTTTTTCTTCCCGCCCGCTGGAGCTGTGAGGGTGGGTGTGACTTTCACCAAGTACAGAAAGAGAGTTTGAGGTGTGTGTGTGTGTGTGTGCGTGTGCGTGCATGTGCGTGCATGTGTGTGTGTGTGTGTGTCACTTGTTTAAAGGAGGGCGGTTTTTAATTACAACAGCAGCTGTATGTCAGACACCTGCGGCAGATTTCCACCTCTCACAGTTGTTGCAATGCACTCTGGGTAGGAGATCTCACGAGCGTCTGTCAGCAGTGATGTCATCGGTGTTAATCAGAGCCGGTCGGCGCCCCGTGGCGGCCGACCCACGCGGCGGCGTCCCACGCACGTGGCCGATAATGAAAGCGTGGCGCCGTCCGTCTCGCTGCCCTTCCCTCTTGTTGGTGTTGTCTTCTCACGCCTGAAAAAACAAAAGAAGCAACATTTTCCATGCTTTTATTTTGAAGGTTTCAAATAAAATGGATTTATGTTGTAATATTAGAGACATTTTCTTATCTACAATATGTCTACGCTCAAATAAATAATAATCAAATGCAAAGAGAGTTATTTAACAACATGTTCGAGGAGCTTCTAAAGAGTTTCCGGCCCTTTAAGAGGGCGGCCATGATGCTGCTGTGGCCCACGGTGAAATTAAGTTTGACACCCCTGATCTAGAAGAAGCGGCGTGTCGTCGCTCTGTCGCTCCAGTTTAACGGCGCCGTGACAGTTTCAATTTCGCGCGACACAAACCGGGATCCTCCGGTGGATTCAGGAGCAGATGAAGCAGATGTTACCCGGATTGAAGGAATTAGTCTGAACGGGGAAGGTAAACGTGACGCTCCACGCGTCAGACGGCCGTTGAATTCCTTTCATGTTAAATCAGGGTTCGTACGGTCATGGAAAACCTGGAAAAGTCATGGAATTTTAAAATGGTCATTTCCAGGCCTGGAAAAGTCATGGAAAAAACTTAAATCATAAAAGTTTGGGAAAAGTCATGGAAATGTGTAATATTCACTTGTTCATTTACGCCGAGTTTGAAATAATGTTTTTTAAAGAAAGACGCTTAAAATATAAGCTCAATCAATACGCAACATTTTCTAAATTGTTCATGTTTATACCGAGATTTCAGTTTGGTCATGGACATTAGGTTTAAAGTCATGAAATAGTCATGGAAAAGTCCTGGAAATCCACTGGTCAACATGTGTAAGAACCCTGTAAATGTTTCTTTCTCTTTCATTTCCACATTCTTGTGCAGAGTATCGGTTAAACATCTTCAAACACGTTACTCTCCTCGTCCGCGTCTCTTCCTGCCGGCGCTCCGGTTAATTCCCTCAAAGCGGACGTGTCATGTGACGCTCGTCAAGCCGGTTGACAGATTGTGACGCATCTCGCCTCGTGACCCATCTAAAGGCTGTCAAAACATGCGCCCCGCTCTGCGAGCGTTCGGCCTTTGTGGTTCTGATACAGTTCAACCCCAAAAAAAGTTCATGTCAGATTTCATAACAACTGCAATGATGTGTTCTGGTGATGCTATCTTTACTCCAGACAATGAGCCTCCGCTTTAACAAGACTCGCTGGTAATAACCACCCGGCGCGGACGCAAATGTCAACAACGTGATTAAAATGTTTTCTGCCTGTCTGCAGCTCGTAGATGTGAGAATAAAGCCGGGTCGCGTCTCGTTGTTCGGATGTCAGGCGGCTCTGCATGCTCGCACTGGGATGCTAACACGCTGCTGTCAAGCAGGTATGATGTGTTCACCATCTTAGTATAGTGCGTTAGCATGCTAACATGAGCTAATTAGAGCTAACATGAGATAATTAGGGCTAACATGACCTTAACATGAGCTAGTTAGGACTAATATGACTGTAACATTAAGTAATTAGGGCTAAAATGACCTTAACATGAGCTAATTAGAGCTAACATGACCCTAACATGAGCTAATTAAAGCCAATATGAGCTAATTAGAGCTAATATGACCCTAACATGAGCTAATTAGAGCTAACATGACCCTAACATGAGCTAATTAAAGCCAATATGAGCTAATTAGAGCTAATATGACCCTAACATGAGCTAATTAGAGCTAACATGACCCTAACATGAGCTAATTAAAGCCAATATGAGCTAATTAGAGCTAATATGACCCTAACATGAGCTAATTAAAGCCAATATGAGCTAATTAAAGCTAAAATTACCTTAACATGAGCTAATTAGAGCTAACATGAGCTAATTAAAGCCAATATGAGCTAATTAGAGCTAATATGACCTTAACATGAGCTAATTAGGTCTAATATGACCTAATTAGTGCTAACATGACCTTAAAGTGAGCTAATTGGGCTAATATGACCGAAACATGAGCTAATTAGTGCTACCATGCTGATGTTTAGCAGGTATACCATGTTTGCCATCTTAGTTTAGTATGATAGTATGGTAACATGAGCTCATTAGTGCTAATTAGGGCTAACGTGACCTTAACATGAGCTAATTCACGTCCCGTGGGTCATGATTAGAGCTGATTAGTGGAATGGCAGCAACAGGGAAAGAATAATGCTCGTTTGAAAAGTATCACCGTAAACCTCCTCCTGGTGTTAACCAGTCAGGCTGATGAGCTCCTGTTCTTTGATCAGTGAGACAACAAGCCGCCGGTACAAGGACCGCAAAGGTCAGACATACAGGAAATAAGAGCCATATTCCAATTTCTTCTGCTCACCAGCCTCCCTGTAATTGTTCTAATAATCATAATAGTAATAACAAATGCATTTTGTGCCTTCAAGGAAACAAGGAATCCTGCACAACACAAAGGAATAATTATTCTCGTCTAGTCTCGGATTGAGTCTCCGAACGTGTGGGAGTAATCTGTTTTGAGTGATATGTCTCAGCTTGATTATGAGTTTTCTTTTTCTTTTTCGGAGCGCTGCTGGGATTTGGATATGAATATTTAGAGTCTTACACAGAGTCTGACTCGTTTGCAGCCCTTTTCTTTTAAAACCGCATGGAGCCTTTTGAGAAGCTCCGGCACTCTCTCTGAATAAGTGCCACCAGCAAACCAGCAAATCTCTCTCTGCTGCCGCCTCGCAGCGCATCTCATCTCCTCATTCGTGTGTGTGTCTCTGTGTGTGTGTGTGTGTGTCTCTGTGTGTGTGTGTGTGTTCTTTGACGAATGTCTGAGTGTTCAGCTTGTTAATGTGCTCTGTTAAACAGCCCAGCTCTATAAACTAACTTAAACCGCTCTCTGCTCCTTCAAAGACCGTGTGTGTGTGTGTGTGTGTGTGTGTGTGTGTGTGTGTGCGTGTGCGTGTGTGTGTGTGTGACCATGTTAACGATGTTTACTGAGGAAATAAATCAAGTGAGAAATAGTCATTTTCTCATAGACTTCTATTCATAATGTAAAAAACAGACGACATGTCTTCAGTGGAAGACTTTGGGGATGTTCCCCGTTGCCATGGTCTCGGGTGCTTAAATGTTCCTCTGCTATTATCCTCTGTCAATAGTGCCGGAGCTCTGCGGTCTTCGTTAAACTATTTCAATACATCTTCCGTCCAACATATAAGTCCTGAAACAGGATTTCGGCTTGCAGCACACGCATTTGGCGAAATAATTCAGAGTGTGTACTTGAACGACGGCGTCAGAGTACCGCCGACGTCCCGCTGTCTGTGACTGAGGAGGGTGCACCGTGACTGAGGAGGGTGCACTGTGACTGAGGAGGGTGCACTGTGACTGAGGAGGGTGCACTGTGACTGAGGAGGGTGCACTGTGACTGAGGAGGGTGCAGGGTGAGGAAGGACGAGCTGCTGCAGCGCTGCTCCTCCTCAGCGCCTCCAGAAGGCTCTTCTGTGGGGGTCAGATACCCACGCCGAGGATAAGCGGCGCTCTCCCAAGGTCTTTGACGGGCTTCTCCTCATTTATTGGTCCTCCTCTAGGTCGGGGCGCAGGCTTTACCTGTTCATCCCACCGGCTGTACCGCTCCATCCCAGAATACTGATGAAGAGGCGGAGTGGTTTATCTGCAGAGCAGGCGGAGGGGAGGAGTCGGTTACCGTATGTTCTCTTTTGACTCGAGCACGCTTCAAGGGTAATCTGATTTTTAAATTGCGAGCTTGAGAATGAATAAAATCCAGGTGTGAATGCCCCGGGATGTGTTGAAGATCTGATGATCTACTCACCGGCATAAAAAGAGTGAGTTTCAGTGGTTTTGACGTGATGTAGAGGATCCCATCGCGACGGAAATAAACGGAACATTTTCTGCTCATCTGAGCTGCAATCATGGATCTCATTGAATGTGATTGAGATAAATATAATTTTGTCATCAGATTTATGATGTTGGTTTAGATTAACGGGTTTAGAGATTGGGGTTATGAGATTTAACTTGATCCGCAGTTTGTTTTTAGCTTGACAATTAAGTCCAATATTCTCTCGGGTTCCAGTCTGCAGAATCACATTTAAATGTTTTCTTTCACTTCTCGCTCTCCGTCTTACATCATCTCATTCAGATGCACGCAAATGCAAACGACCCCGTGGTGTGTCGTTGCATTACGGGTACGGTGATGAGATTGATAATAAAATAAATCTACTCAAACCTAAAATAGGTGTAAATATTCAAATAGCGTAAAACTTAAAAAAGTGAAACTAATGGGTAAACCTCCGGGGTTCCTCGCATTGTAATCGCATCGGCTTTAATTGTTTGATATTTTGGGATGTGCACTTATTGTCCTGCTGAGAGTGAGATGAAGAGATTGATACCACCTTAGTGTCTGACCATCAGGGGTGAGGCTAACAGCTAGCCTCAGTCTGACTAGCATCCCTTTTCTTTTTTTTTTATATATTTATTTTGATTTTACAAATTAGCAAGACGGGACATAAAGGATACAACACAAAGTGAAAAGAGAAATAAAAGGGTAAAGAACAACAAAAAATAGCCACAAAAATAAATAGATAATGGATACAAAATAATAAACCACAGCACATTACACATTCGCACATCACCAGTATAAGTACATATTTAAGGTTACATCATCAAATCAAATCAAGTCAGCATCAGTACCAATGTTTTAAATCTGCCACAGCAAAGTCCACCCCGGAGGGGTCCACCACGTCTAAGACTGGTTTCCATATTTTGACAAATCCCTTGACATTGTCATGGAGGGTGTGGGTCAACTTTCCCAAAGGGAGAACTTCCAAAATCCCCTTGTACCAGTCATCTGTAGAAGGGGTATCTTTAGAAATCCAGAGTTTAAGGATAGTCTTATATAATAGTATTCAAATCAGTTTGGCGTCATTATCCCTTTTCTTTTTTTAAAACTGGATAAAAGCTCTTACTACTTATTTCTTAGCAAGGCAAGCGACTCCAGTGAGTGTTTCCAGTGAGTTAATAATCCTTCGAGGTTGCGGTGGGACTGGCTGCGTTCCCCTTCTTCTAATCTCCATGCTAAACGTAGCTAATAAGACGCTCGCTCCATCGGAGGAGAGTGGTTTCAATCTTCTCGTCTCACGCTCAGCAAGATGGTATTAAATCAGCTTTTTAGCCTCCGCAGCAGTTATAGACTCATGTTGGATCCTAGCAGGAACAGGAAGTCCTTTTTATTTTTACAAAGAGGCTGCGTCAAGTGTTCTGTAAAAGTTCTCCTTTATAAGGAAAGAAAGCCTCTGACCCTTTTCCTTTTAGCTTATTTCAGTTGCTATAATTGTTTTTAGAGGCTTTCAGAATTGAACACGGTCATCGATGTGAAATGTCGACTGGATTCGTAACCAAAAGCTTCATGATGGGTTCATCCTCCACGCGCCCCCTGCTGCTGCTGCTCGTCTTCTCTTAAATTGGAAAACTGTGTTGCGCTGATTAAATTGAGTTTTCCAGCGATACATGTTCCCCAGAACTTTTAATATACATGCAAAATCACCCAGAGCATCTTTTATCTTGGAATGGGAACAAAAATGCTGAAAGATGAAGAAAGAACTTTCTACAACATAATGGAGATAACTCACTTGGAGGGAATCCACTTAGTGGGGGGGGGAGTTTCTTTATTCTGTCTTTCTTCACAGCGTTTTCTGGACTTTCTCTCTCGGTGGTTCCCACTGCGCTGCAGCCGACTCAAAGAAATGCTTGTTTCTTTTTTTAAAGGTCTTTTGGAGTCTGGATCAAAAGCATTTTCGTAGAAACTCAATCTGTGAGTGAAAAATGTACCGCTGGCACCGCGCCTCTCTCTCTCTCTCTCTCTCTCTCATTCTCTTCTAACGGCTACGGGGAGCAGGTCAGGGCTCAGTGCCTTGCTCAAGGACACATCCACTGGGGCCGGGATTGAACCACCAACCCCCTGAGTGGAAGACAGACCTGCTGACCACTGACAGTCGCCCGATCGCTGCTTCATGACTGTGTGTGTGTGTGTGTGTGTGTGTGTGTGTGTCAGGGACCTGGCGGGTGGCCTGTTTGGGGCTGGGGGCCGGTCCCCCACATCAACGGCATTCAACCGCTCACACACTTTCATTTCCTCCTCCCGTTTTCTGCTGATTAGGTCGAAATACAAAGCTGGGATGTCTGCCACCCCCCCCCCCCCACCCCCCCGAAAGACTTTGACACGGTTTTGACATCGGCGCCGAGCGAGGCTTGTAAGTACGAGCGAGCGTTTGACTCGCACGCAAGGCGAAGTTTACACCAACAAACTCCGACACGTCGCGCTTGTTTTCAAGAGCCGTGAGTGACGAGCGGCGCTTGATTGAAACTCGCCGTCAGCTCCAGTGATTAGCCACGTCTGAACTTCAGTGCGTAATAGCACCCTCATCTCCCGCGTAATTGGCACTTGTGTTGATTAAATAAGGTATGCAGAGGGGAGTGTTTGTTTATGAACTCTGGGAAGTTGAAGTTGTTGAACTTTTGTGTTCGAGGCGTTCAGGTCCTTTTCTTACACGGAGAGGTCACAAGGGTAGGTCACATGGTGAGGTCACAAGGGTAGGTTACATGGGTAGGTCACAAGGGTAGGTCACATGGTGAGGTCACAAGGGTAGGTTACATGGTGAGGTCACAAGGGTAGGTTACATGGTGAGGTCACAAGGGTAGGTTACATGGGTAGGTTACATAGTGAGGTCACAAGGGTAGGTCACATGGTGAGGTCACACAGTGAAGTTACATAGTGAGGTCACAAGGGTAGGTTACATGGGTAGGTCACAAGGGTAGGTCACATGGTGAGGTCACAAGGGTAGGTTACATGGGTAGGTCACAAGGGTAGGTTACATGGGTAGGTTACATAGTGAGGTCACAAGGGTAGGTTACATGGGTAGGTTACATAGTGAGGTCACAAGGGTAGGTTACATGGGTAGGTCACAAGGGTAGGTTACATGGTGAGGTCACAAGGGTAGGTCACAAGGGTAGGTCACAAGGGTAGGTCACAAGGGTAGGTTACATGGGTAGGTCACAAGGGTAGGTTACATAGTGAGGTCACAAGGGTAGGTTACATGGGTAGGTCACAAGGGTAGGTTACATGGGTAGGTTACATAGTGAGGTCACAAGGGTAGGTTACATGGGTAGGTTACATAGTGAGGTCACAAGGGTAGGTTACATGGTGAGGTCACAAGGGTAGGTTACATGGGTAGGTTACATAGTGAGGTCACAAGGGTAGGTTACATGGGTAGGTTACATAGTGAGGTCACACAGTGAGGTCAAAAGGCTAGGTCACAAGGGTAGGTTACATAGTGAGGTCACAAGGGTAGGTTACATAGTGAGGTCACAAGGGTAGGTTACATGGTGAGGTCACAAGGGTAGGTTACATGGTGAGGTCACAAGGGTAGGTTACATAGTGAGGTCACAAGGGTAGGTTACATGGTGAGGTCACAAGGGTAGGTTACATGGTGAGGTCACAAGGGTAGGTTACATGGTGAGGTCACAAGGGTAGGTCACAAGGGTAGGTCACAAGGGTAGGTCACAAGGGTAGGTCACACGGCGGTGAGGAACCTTTGGGCTGGTCGCTGAGCCCAAACCTGGTAACGGCAGCTTGTTATTGTTGCTTAAAAGGTGCAAAATTCAAAGTCTAAACATATCTGATTGAGGGATTGACTCCTTACGGCTCTCAACATGAAAGCCAACAGCGTGAACAGAACTCCGTTAAACACTTACATCGGTGGCAGAAAATGAAGAAAGCCTCATTCTAACATTGCTTGGGATTAATGATGTGAATCGGCTTGAGGTTTAAACTTCAGTGGATCGCCGTCACGGCACATTCTGTTGTTTTCTCGCAGCAGCAGAACGACTCCAAGAGGAAGATCCTCAACCGAAAAGAAAAGAGCAGAATCTTTAACCCCCCCCCCAAAAAAAACCCCACTCATGAGAAAACAAACTCTCCTCTCTGCAGAGCGTTGGTCACTGACACACAGCCGTCGGTCCGGGCTCGGTTCTGGACGTCGATGAGGGTAAAAGGGGGCGTGGCTCTCCATCAGTCTCTCTCCAGGCCGACATCCGTTCCCCAGAGATGCCGTTAAAGAGTTTGGAGACATCTTGCTCCGCCGCGCCCGAGCAGATCATTGATTGGACGAAGGCCTTCGACTAAAGAAGTGAGATGAGGGGACAAAAGAAAAACCCCGCCGGCGCAGTCGGCCTTCTTCTTTTTCTATCTCCGATAAAGTGATCCGACCCTGTGTGATAAGGTCGCAGCGGCTGAGAGGTTGCCCGTGACTGACGCTGAGAGAGATGTCTTTTGTCTCGCGTCTCGTAGAAGTATTGATGGACTCGGTGGGGGGCGAGTTCTCTCCTTCCTGTGTCTGGAGGCGTTGTATAAGATGGTGTTGATGTTTGAGTCCAGCAGCTCCAACACTCGGGGGCCGGAGAAAGAACACGTGCGCCGCAGCGTGCATCGAGTGGGTTCTTCCGTTTACCTTCGGACTATCTAAAGCAGGGGTCGGGAACCTCTGGCTCTGAGCCATATATGGCTCTTCTGGTGACGCATATGGCTCTTTTGAGTTGGAGTTTAAAAAAGATAATCTCTCCCCGCCCCCCTGTAAGAGCAAATAAAAAGTCCCCCCCCCCACTACCAGAAGTCACACAAATACCATGTGGCTCTCAATGAAATATATTTAGAAATATTTGGCTTTTATGGCTCTCCCAGTCTAAAAGGTTCCTGACCCCTGATCTAAAGTCTTTCCAACCGAAAAAACCCATGGCCGACCGAGCCGTCGCGTATCAATCTGCTGGATCTGATTCAACCGTCACCAGGACGCTTTCACCGGGAAGAATATATAATAACAAGCAGCCTGTACAGCAATAAGAAAACAATTCCCGCGCGGACACATCGGCGAGTGTTTTCCTCGCCGTGTGGCGATGAATTCAACTGGATGTGGGGAAACCCCGCTGTCGGTGTGTTTGAAGTCCTCATATAAATGCAGATAATGTAAATGTTGCCTCATCTCGACGTGGGGAACGTTCAGCGTGTGAATAATGAATGAGGCGGCGGCTCACGCTCCCCTTCGTCTTTTCTGCCCCTTTTCTGGCAGCGACTCTCGCGCCTGGAAACCTTTTCCATATGATAATTTGAAGGAATACCGATCAGATACCGTGGGTGCCTCTCTGCGTGATAACAACCTCTGCCCTCGCTTTCTCTCTCCCTCCCGTTATTTCTCATCACGTCTTCCTCCCTGTCACCACCCCTCTGGCTTTCTGCTCTAAAATGGGAAATGTCTAAATTTCACTTGCTAATAGTTTGCAGGAGCACGGTTTCCTCTCTCTCTCTCTCTCTCTGTCTCTCGCCTTCTTCTTTTTTATTTAGTATCAGAGACGGAACACATTATCATTTGATGCTAAATGACGGGATTGTTCTTATCATCTCTTGAGGGAAAGGGAACATCTCTTCTCCGCCCCCCCCCCCCCGGGGACACTTGAGCCGAATCCTGATTAAAAGTACGTCACGCAGGGCAGATCATCAACATATTTTAATAGAGAGACATTACAATAATTACTTTCTACATACGAGACAATCAGCAGGAGAATGACAGCCTCCTTCGCTTCATTCGGGTCGAGAGGAGGAAGAGAAGACGGAAGTTCAAATACAAAGTCTGAGTCGCTCCTAATGGACGGATATTTAAACGAGGAGAGTTTCATGCTTCCCTCGGGATGCATTGCGAACGCGGCGGGGATCCCCCTTTTTCCTCTGGTGTCGCCGCCACGTCGACGTTCCAGTTTGTCTAATAAATTACGGCCAGCCTCCGCTGTGTGTGTGTGTGTGTGTGTGTGGGGGAGTGCTTATTGGATCAAATGTGAGATCGCTAGCACGCTGGACGAGGACGCCGGGACACGACCGACCTGCTCAGGGTTCGTACGGTCATGGAAAACCCGGAAAAAGTCATGGAATTAAAAAAAAATGGTCATTTCCAGGCCTGGAAAAGTCATGGAAAAAACTTAAATCATAAAAGTTTTGGAAAAGTCATGGACATTTGTTAAAATCACATGTTAATATACGCCGAGTTTGAAATAATTAATATATTTTTTTAAGAAATACGCTCAAAATATAAGCCAGCGACAGCTCTCAAAATGCAAAATTTTCAGATTTCAGTTCAGATTTCAGAAATTTGGTTTAAAGTCCTAGAAAAGTCCTGGAAAAGTCCTGGAAATCCATTGGTCAACATGTGTAAGAATCCTCTGTCGGGATGATCCAGTGATTATGAAGCGAAATAAAGAGCAACAAAAAAAAATGCAAATAGCGCGTTTCCATCAACTGTGATGTAGTTTCTGTTGGCTTGTCAGTAAACGGAGTCGAAGAAGTAGCCGGTAGGAAAACCCGAAACGAGTCGGCTGGACCGTGGAACACGATGCTGGTCGTGTTGTGTGTCGTGTGTTCACACTAGCCGAGCTACACTCACCAGCTGACCTATAGAAGACACCGAAAGCAGCCGATCGGTCATCTGAGCTAAATGTTTGCTACGTCAGAAAAGGCTTCTTCCACAAATGCAACAACAATCACAAAAAACTCCAGCAAGCGCGGAAATGTAGTTTCTTTTTTTTTTTTTACAATTGAGGAAGTTGAATCCTATTTTTTCCGTTTTTTCCTGTGCTTAAAAATGTGCTTGACTAAAAAGATGTGAATGGAAACACGGCTGTCACCAGGGTGGCGTGCTCATGTTGGCGCCCGTAGTTGTTGTTACTTGAGGAAGGCCCTCAGTGATTGGTCAATGACACGATAGTCACTGATTGGCTAATGTATTTATAACGATACCCTGCCGTGAAATAGGTATGAGTCATCTCTGGCATGACCTCTTGTTTACCACAGTTACGAATGTCCATCACGCCAACGCTCCTGGACTGACCCGGCGTGTAGTTCCCCGTCAGACCTGCAGGCGGCGTGTTGAACCGGAGGTCCAGACGCCGTTGACTGGGTGTGATGGCGAGACGCGCTCGTCTGTTCCTATGACGCTGTGCCTCCTTTTTAAAGTACGCGAGGAACTCTGCCGCTGTCCGCGAGGACATGCCAGGCGGGATGCCTCCTCCATGGTGACGAGCGGCATGCGTTTCCCACGTCGCTTTCTAAATCCGTTCCCCACGCGGTATTTCCTTTCCCCGTCTGGAGACGAGGAGGATCTACACGCTGCTGTCGCAGGGGGCAAAGCGAGGGAGAAGCTGCTCCCTGCATCCTGCAGAGCATCTCCACCTTTCATCTCACAGAGGAAGGCAGGCCGAGCTCAGGCGGCCGCTTTTCTTTTCTTCGTCTTCTTGCAGCTTTCACTGCATGGTGCTTTTCTTTTCTGGCACTTAGGGCACCGTGACATTACTTCTTAAGAGGTGAGAATGGCCCTCATTCACTTCTCCCGCTTCTACCGTTACTTCATTCTGCGTACGTATTTACCCAAATGTCACATTTTCTTCCTCTACTTCCCGTCAAATTGTGGTTTAGAGGTTCGCTACGGCGTTGTCTGAAACAGGTTCTAACCTGTCACCTGTAGGTCCCCCACCACCACCACCACCACCAGTCGGTAATTACTTGACCTTTCCTCATTAGCCGTGGTTGCTAAGCGGCGGTCCTGTTGGTGGGTGGGCGGCTCCGGGCAGCAGGAAGCGCATCGGACAAATTGTCTGTGTCACTATGTTTGATGTTAGCAGCGCAGGTGCTCTTTAACCGCAGACTATTAACAAGATTAACAAAAAGCAATTAAATTGACTTTCTAAAATGGCAGTCAATTAGGGGAGAGAGAGAGAGAGAGAGAGAGAGAGAGAGAGAGAGAGAGAGAGAGAGAGAGAGAGAGAGAGAATCCTCTCGCTAACAGGAAATTTCCCATGCAAACTCTAAACTCCGTCCACGTGTCCCTGTTTTCGTGATTTATTTAGCTCAATTTATATTTCCACCGCAATAATTCCCTCATGTCCAACTCTCCGCACAGACCCATTCATTAGGTTTTTCTGATCGATTCAAGCTAATTTTTCCACATTAAAAGTCTTTTGCGGCGGCCCGTCATCGGCGGGCTTTTAATTTGAAAGACGTACTTTTTACATTTCATCGACGAAAAAGACTGGAATTAATACGAGACAAACCCAGTTTTTTAGAAAGTGCCGAGCGGCCTTTGTTCACATTCCCATTATTTGAATACTTTTTTTCTCTGAGCAAACGGTCTCCACCTCTTGCTCTGTTTTTTAATGGAATGTCCCACACTGACATTTACTGTCCCTTTTCACACCGAGAGCTCTATTGATTTGAACGTGGCATATTCTAGGACTCCTCTCCCATTGATCCGTGTCTGGCCCAGTCGCACAATGCCGGCCTCGGGTTGACTTCACTAACACTAAACAACAAAGTGAAAAATCTGTTCACACTTTATTTTGTGTTATTATTTTTGTATCATCAGCTCCACCAGGCCCGTGTCTCACAGACTGTCTTTGTGTTCGGCTTCAGACGGCTTCAGATGTTTGTTGTTGTTGTTGTTGTTGTTGTGCAGACATCTGTCTTTGTTTTGTGACTCCTGTCAGAACAAAGACGGGCCGGATTGACCGACATAGATAAATCCCTTATTTTAGTCTCCGTGATTACGACTCTAGTTTTCAATTTGACTTTTCCACTTTTCCTCTGCTTGTGTCTCAACAACCCGCCGCCGTCCGTCAGCGAGGCCGCGTTGTTATTCAAGGGAGACGCGCGCAGCTTTAAAGGGAATTATGTAAAGGGCACTTTTCCCTCTGTGGAAAGAGCAAGACGCAGACGGGACGAGACGAAATAAACTTATATTGTCATAGAAAAAAAGACAAAATGATGGCCGGACGTGAAAGGCTGAAACCGGGTTTGAAGATTTTCCGGCTTTTTGTTGAAGTTCCCGCTCATATAACCACACATTCTGTTGTAAACAGAAGAATAAAAAACTATGGCTAGCTTTATTGGCTTGCTTTTTATATAACGGACGAAAAAGTTTCTCTCAGTATGCCACCCGCTCTCCTGGGCCGCCAGTGATACCTAAACAAGCTAACTAAGTAGCCAGCCGTCGGCTAGCTAGCGTGCTAATACAGCGTTATGATTAGCGGCGCACTGGTTCATCTTAACGAAAATCAAACAGTTATTTCCATTTGATTCTGTGTTATTGCAGAAAAGTATTGGTCAGCAGTGATAATCCTTCACACATGAAGCTAACCTTTATGACCTTTAAAGAATGACTGCGATCACCAGAAGTAACAAGCTAACGTTAGGCTGTAAACCACCGGCAAGTGAGCGCTAGAAAGGCGGGTTAGTCGGCGTGACGACGCTCTGTGTTCTCATTTATCCTCTTGTTGCCACGTGTAAAAGTTTATAGAGGGGTATTTTTACTGATTTAATTTGCTATGTTAATTCAGGCATCTTAACAAAAACAGATTATAAAAACCTGTTTGACTTTGAAAGTGCAAAAATGCAAACGACTTCTCCAGGTTTCAGGACGCAGCACTCACACACACACAGACACACACACTCGCACAAAGACACACACACACTCGCACAAAGACACACACACACATACACACACAGACACATACACACACAGACACACACACACAGACACATACACACACACACAGACTCACGCACACACACACATACACACACACAGACACACACATACACACACATACACACACACACACATACACACACACAGACACACAGACACATACACACACACATACACACATACACAAACATACATACACAGACATACACACACACACACACACACACAGACACACGTACACACACAGACACACACACACACAGACACACACACATACACACACAGACACACACACATACACACACAGACACACACACACACATACATACACACACAGACACACATACACAGACACACACACACACATACACTTACACACACACACACACACACACATGGTGACAGACATAAGCCGACAGTGGGCCATCTCCATCTTTTTTTTTAATAGCCTATCCGACATTTCTCTCCATCTGTAATAAGGTGAGCCGTGGGGTTGAGGAGGTTGAACTATCAGCTGCATGTTTCAGAGCGTTGGATCACAGCTCCTCTCTCGTATTGATTCTGGCCCCAACAACAACACAGCAGGATATCTCCTGTGTCTTACTCCGAGGTGATTAATGTTTGCCTCCAGCCTTTCTCCTCTCGTCTCGCCTCCAGCGCACACCGTGACGTCACCGTGACGTCGGCTTGTATACGGCTCCATTAGTCACTGCTGGCCTCATGGGGGACGCCTATAATCACAGGAAGTGAATGTAAAGCACTCACACACACATTTGTAATTTGTGGAATTGGGCTATACACAGGGTTTGTACGGTCATGGAAAAAAATGGTCATTTCCAGGCCTGGAAAAGTCATGGAAAAAACTTAAATCATAAAAGTTTTGGAAAAGTCATGGAAATGTGTTATAATCACTTGTTCATTTACGCCGAGTTTGAAATAATTAATATATTTTTTAAAGAAAGACGCTCTATATATAAGCCGGCGACAGCTCTCAATACACAACATGTTCTACAGTTTTAATGTTTATACCGAGATTTCAGTTTGGTCAAGGACTTTAAACCAAATTTCGGTTTAAAGTCCTAGAAAAGTCATGGAAAAGTCATGGAAATGCATCGGTCAAAATGTGTAAGAACCCTGTATACAAATAAACTGAATTTAAGTGAATGTACATCAGAAGTGGGGATTTAGTCACTCCGTTCTGAGATCCATACAGAGAGGGATGGAGGCTCACGGTGTTGTATTCCCCCGAGCTGGGGAACCCCCCACAGACCGGACCCCGTCAGCGCTCCTGTTTGTTAACTAAAGCCGTGACGCTGAGGAGTGTGGAGGGGGAACAACGGGTTCCATTACGGATCCATTATGGACGCCGGTGTTCTTTAACGCGCTCTTTAAGCTAACGAGCATCGACTCCAATCGCATGGAGTCACATCTATCCAGCAATTTGATCCATTTTGATTGGCTGACTCTAACGAACTGCGGCTCTCCTCTCGGGTTCAGCCTGAGCCGAGGAAAGCACTAATTAGAGAGCCACCTTCAAACCAAAGTGAAAGTGCAATGACCCCGTGTTGGAGCGCGCAATTAAGTAAATTGAGTGTTTCAACCCATCCTCACCGGTTCAGTGGCGGCTTAAGTGACGCCTGAATTGAAAGCTGAACTTGACTGCAGGTGCTACAGAACACGGACCGGATAAACATCAATCCGTCATACAAACTAATCTAGAGAATCGAAAATTTGCATTTCTCAGCATTATTTTTCGAGGCACCGCCGCCTTAAATCTGCATTGCTGTACGTTCTATATGAATAACAACGAGCTGGAGGACACTTATGCTGCGGTGCTTGTGCTTTGGTAAAGTATGCTGTCGAGGAATATGTCACCTGCGCCTGAAGAGGGTATGCCCACGTGCTGACGGCACGGCGTGCATACCTAAATATAAACGCCTGAGCGCCTCTTTGAGTCCCTGTTCTTAAAGTGCTGCGTGCCGCGTGTCTTCGAGTCGGTTCTGGGTAAACACGTGCACGCCGCGCACGTGCGTTTGGAGTAAACCGTTTGGTTTCTGTAAATGTGTGAATTCTGAGCGCTCGAGATTTCTTCTGCAGCAGATTTATCCGCGATGCTTTGCAGCCGAGACGTTTTTGGGTCAGCCTCTTCTTCTCCTCTCTAATGGTTGCTTTTGATCGCGGCAATAATCGGGTTTTCTTCTCGCTCCTCTCCTCAGAACACACATGTCAGCACAGCAGACACACACACACACACACACACACACACACACACACACACACACACACACACACACAATAACAAAACAAGTGTTTCTTCACTTGCTTTCTTCTCTGATGGTGAAGTTGGTTATTTATGACACATTCCTGTCCCTGTGCTGGTTTAACTCCACAGCGACGTTGAGGTGAAGGGAATTCACAGTTGGCAGAATGAGAATATAGATTGTTTTGTATTAGAAATGTGATTTAAAATAATAATATAAAGATCAAAATGGCTTATTTTTTCCAGAGTTCTGAGCTTCTCCTGCAAAAAAAACAAAACCATCGCGGTCGGACCCGTGTGTCGGACCCGTGTGTCGGACCCGTGTGTCCAATGGAGAACGTTTTCCACCAGTTTATTTTAGGGAAATTAGATTTTACCTGGAATAGTTGGAGCGGCGTGCATGTGTTCTGCTTGTGTGTGTGTTCTGCACGTATTCTGTGTTTGTGTGTGTGTTCTGTATCTTTTCTGTGTGTGTGTGTGTTCTGTGTGCGCATGTTTTGTTGAGCGTGTTCTGGGTAAATGTGTTCTGCGTGTGTTGTGCTTGTGTTTGTGTGTGTGTGTGTGTGTTCTGTGTGCGTGTGTTTTGCGTGTGTGTGTTTTGTGTGTGTGTTCTGCGTGTGTGTGTGGTCGGCATGTATTCTGTGTGTGTCTTTTTTGTGTGCTTGTGTTCTGCGTGTGTGTTTTGTGTTTGTGTTCTGTGTGTGTGTGTGTGTGTTCTGTGTGCATATGTTTTGCGTGTGTGTGTTCTGCGTGTGTGTGTGTGTGTGCGTGTATGTTCTGTGTGTGTGTTTTGCGTGTGTGTGTTCGGCGTGTGTGTGCGTGTGTGTTCTGTGTGCATGTATTCTGTGTGTGTGTGTTCTGCGTGTGTGTTTTGCGTGTGTGTGTGTTCTGCGTGTGTGCGTGTGTGTGTTCTGCATGTGTGTGTGTGCATTCTCTCCATGCATCTGGAGCTCGTGTGTGTGTGTGCACGTATGACGCGCACAGGAACACGTGCTCCCTGTAATCCAATTAGTGTTGTCATTCTGATGATAATAATTCCTGATTAAGCCCTCAACACTCCCTATAAATATGTATTAAATCGTTCCATTACACCTAATCCAACTGTTGATCCCCTCTCCGTCTCTCCGTCTCCGTCCCTCGGCGTCTCACAGCTGCTCTCGTTATCCTCGGCCGCTGTGACGCCTGGAGGTGCGAGGGCTGAACAAAGGCTGAGGACTTCAGATTTGAACCGCGATCAAAATGAAACTTTGATAATCCCCGCCGGGGAAACCGGGTCGTCGGAGAGGGAAGAAAAGGAGCCGAGAAAA
Source organism: Liparis tanakae (assembly GCA_036178185.1). NCBI lineage: Eukaryota > Metazoa > Chordata > Actinopteri > Perciformes > Liparidae > Liparis > Liparis tanakae. The sequence continues at coordinate 2,766,902 of CM070105.1, read as the reverse complement.
TGGAGACGCACAGATAACGAGTCATTACCTCAAAGAACACGGAGCCTGGGGGGGGAGCACACGCGTGTTGTGCTGTGGAAAAACAAAAAACACATGATATTAAAGCCTAATTAAAGCCTAATGTTCTAATAACATGTTCTAATAGCATGTTCTAGTAACATGTTCTAAATAACATGTTCTAGTAACATGTTCTAATAAAATGTTCTAGTAACATGTTCTAATAAAATGTTCTAGTAACATGTTCTAATAACATGTTCTAGTAACATGTTCTAATATCATGTTCTAATAACAAGATCCAATAACATGTTCTAATAGCATGTTCTAGTAACATGTTCTAATAGCATGTTCTAATAACATGTTCCAATAACATGTTCTAGTAACATGTTCTAATATCATGTTCAAGTAACATGTTCTAATAACATGTTCTAATATCATGTTCTAATAACAAGATCCAATAACATGTTCTAATAGCATGTTCTAGTAACATGTTCTAATTGCATGTTCTAATAACATGTTCCAATAACATGTTCTAATATCATGTTCAAGTAACATGTTCTAATAACATGTTCTAGTAACATGTTCTAATAACATGTTCTAATATCATGTTCTAATAACAAGATCCAATAACATGTTCTAATAGCATGTTCTAGTAACATGTTCTAATTGCATGTTCTAATAACATGTTCCAATAATATGTTTTAATAACATGTTCCAATAACATGTTCTAATAGCATGTTCTAGTATCATGTTCTAGTAACATGTTCTAATAACATGTTCTAGTAACATGTTCTAATAGCATGTTCTAATAACATGCTCTAGTAACATGTTTTAATAACATGTTCTAGTAACATGTTCTAATAGCATGTTCTTGTAACATGTTCTAATAGCATGTTCTAATAACATGTTCTAATAGCATGTTCTAATAACATGTTCCAATAACATGTTCTAATAACATGTTCTAGTAACATGTTCTAATAACATGTTCTAGTAACATGTTTTAATAGCATGTTCTAGTAACATGTTCTAGTAACATGTTCCAATAACATGTTCTAGTAACATGTTCTAATAACATGTTCTAGTAACATGTTCTAATATAATGTTCAAGTAACATGTTCTAATAACATGTTCTAATAACATGTTCTAATATCATGTTTTAATAACAAAATCCAATAACATGTTCTAATATCATGTTCTAGTAACATGTTCTAATAACATGTTCTAGTAACATGTTCCAATAACATGTTCCAATAATATGTTCTAATAGCATGTTCTAATAGCATGTTCTAGTAACATGTTCTAATAACAAGATCCAATAACATGTTTTAATAACATGTTCTAATAACATGTTCCAATAACATGTTCTAATAGCATGTTCTACTATCATGTTCTAGTAACATGTTCTAATATGTTCTAATAACATGTTCTAGTAACATGTTCCAATAACATGTTCCAATAACATATTCTAATAGCATGTTCTAATAGCATGTTCTAGTAACATGTTCTAATAGCATGTTCTAGTAACATGTTCTAATAACATGTTCTAATAACATGTTTTAATAACATGTTCCAATAACATGTTCTAGTATCATGTTCTAATATGTTCTAATAACATGTTCTAATAGCATGTTCTAATAACATGTTCCAATAACATGTTCTAATAGCATGTTCTAATAGCATGTTCTAGTAACATGTTCTAGTAACATGTTCTAATAACATGTTTTAATAACATGTTCTAATAACATGTTCTAATAGCATGTGCTCAGAGATGAACAGATTTGTTGAGGTGTGTGTGTATGTGTGTGTCTGTGTGTGTCTGTGTGTGTGTGTGTGTGGTGTTTTCAAAGCCAGAGATCTCAGTCGTTCCTTTGATTCTATTGTTTTAACTACCAAAACTTGTGAGTGCAGTGATACAACTTCATGTTTCCTCCCACGATTGAAAACACTATTGTTTATTGTGAAACTTCATCTTCTGACATTACTATTCGGTGTTTCATTACTTTTGATTATTGCCAAATGTCCGGTAATCTGCATGATTAAGTAGATGTAATAAAGGAAACGTGGATGATGGTCCTCCGCTCATCGGAGTGACTCATGAGAGTGAAGCCGGAGGCTGGGAATGCAAAACAAAGGGCTGAGGGATGCTAAAAGGCTACTGTGCACGTAGCTTTAAAAGAGCTGTATTGGTAGTAGACATACAATATATATATATATATATATATATATATATATATATATAAAATGTGATTATGTGTGTAATAAACACACTGTTGATGTGTCCTTCCCATTACTGTGTGAGTCATGCCGTTATGTCACCATCTCCTCTTGTTACTATGAATGGCGGGTAAATAGGAAATGCTTTCTCGTCCATTAGTATTCCTCACCATCTGCCGAATGTCTGATTTTAAACGTGACATTCAGCTGATTGCTTTGAAGCCAACGAGACATTGTGTCCTCCGGCGGTCCGAAACGCATCAAATCAAAGGGAAAATCTTTTTTCCAGGAAAGAAAAACTTGCTTACTTGTGTTTGTAAGTGTGTGTGTGAGTGTGGCAGAAGAAAAGTAGCCTGAACCGCTTCTTCCTCCTTTTGTGTGATTCTGTGAGCCGGCTGTGCTCGGCTCTGATTGGAGCTATTCTGGACCCTTCCAGGAACAGAGCTCCCAGAGACCCTCCAACGGAGCGGCACACAAACAGCCAGATGGTTCCCAATGAGAGGCTCTGCACGTGTGTGTGTGTGTGTGTGTGTGTGTGTGTGTGTGTGTGTGTGTTCTGGGTATATTTTTATACATGCATGGCTCTCATTCCCGTGTGTGTAGATTAAAACCTGGACGTGGTTATTATCCTGCTCATTTCAGTTGTTGAATACCCAGGAGACGATCTGATTGGCTCACGCTCGGTCAGCTGTTCATATTTCTTGGCTTCCTTTGAGATCCCCCGGCACGTTTCTCCCCGTCGTAATTGGAGCGGTGCCTTTTCATGCCACCTAAGTCAACTCAGGAGAGCTGGAGACGGGGTGTGAAATAGCTACCGCGTGTGTGTGTGTGTGTGTGTGTGTGTGTGTGTGTGTGTGTGTTCTCCTCTCAGGTGACGAGTGACTCAGACGCTCCCTGGTTGGAGCCGTCGGAGCGATGAGAATAGTGATTTCCACACGCGTCGCCTCCCGTGCTTTTTGAATAAAGCAGGGTTCTTACGGTCATGGAAAACCTGGAAAAGTCATGGAATTTTAAAAAGGTCATTTCCAGGCCTGGAAAAGTGATGGAAAAAAACTTGAATCATAAAAGTTTTGGAAAAGTCACGGAAATGTGTTATACTCACACCGAGTTTGAAATAATTAATATCTTTTTTTTAAAGAAAGATGCTCAAAATATAAGCCGGCGTACGCTCTCGATACACAACATGTTCTAAATTGTTCATGTTTTTACCGAGATTTGGTTTGGTCATGGACATTTGGTTTAAAGTCATGGAAAAGTCCTGGAAATCCACTGGTCAACACGTGTAAGGACCCTGATAAAGGCCCGTGTGTCGCGGCGGCGAAGCGGCTCGTCCGCCTACATTTCTTTATTTTTTCTTTTCAATTCTGGACACGCGGACACGGAGGCTCCGTTATCGGCAGCAGGGCGACGCGATAAATGAGCTGCGGACGATTAGAGAAGGAGAGGAGATTGTTTTTGATTAGCACTCGTTAATTAACTCGGCCGCCTGGCCGCTCCCTCGCCAGCGCATCAGTGTACGGCCTGACTGCGCGATTAACTCAACTGTGTGTGTGTGTGTGTGTGTGTGTGTGTGTGTGTGTGTGTGTGTGTGTGTGCGTGTGCGTGTGCGCGTGTGTGTGTGTCTGCCTGCTATTGTTAGTGTGGCGAGGCCCAGAAACATGTATTTTTGATCTTTTAGTTTTATAATGAGAAACTGAACCTCAATGTGCCGTGTTGTCTGCCTGCAGGAGTGTGTGTGTGTGTGTGTGTGTGTGTGTGTGTGTGTGTGTGAGAGAAAAAACTCTTTCTATGCATGTTTCCATTAACATGCATGGCCTTCACAACATGCGTGATCGGCGGCGTGGGACCGCTGTGCGCCCGAGTTGAACGGTAATAAAAGATTGATAAGGAAGTAAAAGAGAGACGTGAGGATGAGGATGAAGAAGGGAGGAAGATTTCAAAGGGTGCGGGGAAGAAAAGGGATGAATGAAGGTTGCATAAATGAGCCGAGGGGAGTTTGAGAAAGAAAGATGCAACAAAAAGAGAGAAAATCCAATCTTCAGAGGAGAGGACAACAACAAAAACAAAGGACATTGTTTATGAGCGAAAGGGGGATGAAAGAAAGTTAGGGGCACAAAAACAGAAAGAACAAGAGGGATGGGGAGCGCCCGCCGGAGGGATGGAGCCGTTTCAGAAGAAGACGGGATTCAGGAGACGTCGCTACAAGCGGCGCTCCGCGTGATTGCGCAATAGTCCCGTCGCGGCGGCGTGTTTCATTCAGCGGCGCGGTCCTCCGGCCGACGCTCGGGGTCACGTCTGCCTTAACGTCGCGATCGCCATGGCGACGCTCCCGCTTTGGGAAGAGGGCGGTCGAGGTAACAGTTTGAACACTGAGTCTCTCACTGGAGCTGCAGCCACTGGCGTGTGTGTGTGTGTGTGTCTGTGTGTGTGTGTGTGTGTGTGTGTGTGTGTGTGTGTGTGTGTGTGTGTGTGTGTGTGTCCCAGTGGACTTCCCACTAAACTGGCTAATTATCGCACACACTGTGATCATTAGAGAGGCTCTCAGGTGGAAGCCCGGGGGAAGGCACACTTCTGGGAATGGGACAGTGCAACACACACACACACACACACACACACACACACACACCATGTTTTATAATAACATCTCGGCTCCTTTCTCTCCTCCAGCTGTCTGCAACATTTTCTCCAGTCGGGGACATCTGCATCCCCCCCCCCCCCGTATATGTTTCATTATTATTTAAGAGCCTATCACTGTGACGGGGAACAGAAATCCAACTTGAAGGGGGAACCGGCGAGTTTGTACAGCAGGAGCACCGTCAGCAATCCTCTTTGTGCGAGTGTGCTGCTTACATTGTGTATATAGTGTGTGTGTGTGTGTGTGTGTGTGTGTGTGTGTACAATAGTTGTCGATGCCGTTCGGCTGCTGACTGAGGTTTACAGCCCCGTGCTGTTGGTGGGCCAAAGATAAGCTTGTTGGGATTTCTGTGCCGCCGGCTCTCTGCTGAAGCCCCGATCAAGCACTTCTGTCTGAATGTGTGTGTGTGTGTGTGTGTGTGTGTGTGAGTGTGTGTGTGAGCCCCCGTCATTACCACTAAAGGTGAAAGGGGCTCGAGTTCTGATAGAATTCAATTCCCTCAACAAGTGAAGCCGTGAACCCCCAGGGCGCCGTGCTGCTACCCGGAGCCTTTCACAGAACACCAAGCCACGCAAACATCGCCCGAGACGCCATGAAAGGACTAAAAGTCTCGTCCAGAAGTGTGTGTGTGTGTGTGTGTGTGTGTGTGTGCACGCCCCCCCACTAGGTTGCCATTATCCCGCCGTGCTCCTCTTTGTTAACCCGTACCTGCGATTGATTCCAGCAGCTGTTTCCCGAGCGTCCGTCTCTTTGTCCGCGCGCTGAGGCTCCTCCATCGATACCTGCCTCCCGCGTCTAGACATGCACACACCTGCAGGGGTTCAACTTCTAGCCAATCAGGCCAACTGTATGTTTTATTTTCTTTTTAAGTGCTTTCGGACTGCATTCCTACCCCCGTGCTCCATCCCCCCCCCCCCCCCCCCCCCCCCCTCTAAAGGCTGCGTGTTGTGTGTTTTCTTTGCTTTTGCTGTGCTGGGAAAAAAAAGCAGAAAAAGAAAAATCTTGTCTCCCAACCGCCGAAGATGATCCAGAGCCCCGGTCGGGCTAAGCTGTGCCATTCCTTCTGAAGGAACCCGATTAGCTGATTGTTTATGGCCTGGGATGCGGCGCTTTAGGCTCCGCGGTGATGACTTCAGCTGGTTAGCGAGCAAAGAAACAATAAGCTCGGCCCGAAAAGTCGGTGGAGGGAGTTTATTACTTTGAAAGAACATTAAGAAGTTCTCAGAAAGAAGGAAAAGCCTGTGTGTGTGTGTGTGTGTGTGTGTGTGTGTGTGTGGCAGCATTTCATAATGTACAATAAGGTGTGCGCGCCTGCGTCTGAGGACTTGTGTGCTCTTGGGTGTTTCTCTGTGGGCGTCTGTTTGTTTGACTCATATCTACTTCAGCGCGAGGCATTAATTAAATAAAATGGAAATGATGTCTTGCATTCTATGGATCCTGCTGAAACAAAAGCGTCGCGCAGCAGCAGGTGTCACAACTCGCTAACGGAGGACGACGCACATAATTGCCATGAAAACGTTTCTAATTATCTGCGAGGAGAGCTCCTCCAGCGCGTGTGTGTGTGTGTGTGTGTGTGTGTGTGTGAGAGAGAGTGTGTGTGTGTGTGCGTGCGTTTTCGGCATTATCTGTACCGTCTGTGTTAACGTAGCGGTTCTCTCTCTCTCTCTCTCTCTCTCTCTTCTCTCTCTCTCTCTCTCTCTCTCTCTCTCTCTCTCTCTCTCTCTGCAGCCATGGCCATGTTGCGGCCGAGTGAAGACCGCGCTCCGGTGCCACAGAATAAGTGCATGGGCGACATCGAGGAGCTGGCCGCCAGCTACGAGCGCAAGCTCATCGAGGTGGGTGAGCTCTCTGGATGCAGCATTTAAAGGGACAGTTCAACATTTTGGGAGATGCCCTCAAAGCAACACTATCTAACAATTGTACCTTAAAATAACAGCTTGAAAGAAATGGTGCCGCTACAATGACTTTTAATATGTTGATGTCTCCTCCTCCACTGCCATCGGGGTCTGTGGGCTAAAGACCGACTCTGTCACATGTTGTAGCGCCCTGTCCTTGGACCTGCTTTCTGTCATGATGACCAGCGTCACATAGTCCAGTCCACCTCACAGGGACTTTTATTGTCTCGCTTCTGCGACGAGAGACAGAGAGACATGCTGCTGTGGAGACGACCAACAACAGACCTTTAGTTTAAAGAACAAAGACGTCTTTAAGAAAGGGACCTGACATCACTGCTGCTGTCATCTGGAGGAGATTATTTTTTTTAACTCAAACTCAAAAGAGCCATATGCGTCACCGGAAGAGCCATATATGGCTCAGAGCCAGAGGTTCAGACACCTGATCTATCGTAACCCGGTATTTACGACACTGAAGTAAACGTTAAATACCTGAAGGGGGCGCTACAAGGGAAAACTACATGATGGGGCTTTAAGTCACTTTCCTGATTTCGATAATGATAGCTTAGCTTAGCACAATGACTGGAAGTATTGACATTGACAAGGCTAATATATACATA
>CM070105.1:2732044-2754544 GCA_036178185.1 Liparis tanakae | reverse complement strand
AAGGTGAGCAACTCAGGCTTTTGTATCCAAAGAGGACCGACGCCCCGACGCGTCCGACACGGAAACCACAGCAACCCTTCCAGCTGCCGCTGCTCCACCCGTCACATGTTTCCGGTGTACACCAACGTTTAAAAGTTTGGCGTCGCAAAGACAATGTTGTGTTTTCCATGAGAACTCTCACTTTCATTTATCAGATGAATTGGAAAATGAATATAAAATATAGTCAAGACATTGACTAGGTTAAAATAATGATTTTTCTTGTGGCTCAAAGGAAGGCCAGTTTTATAGCTTCTCTTAGCAGCATAACTGTTTTCAGCTGCGCTCACATAAAAAGAGTTTTCAAGGGTTTTCTACCCCTCCGCTAGTCTTCTAAGGCGATAACACAATGTACCACTAGAACATGGAGATGGGAATTATCGTTGTTGCTTTAAATACGACATGTTCTCACTTTTCCATGTTTACACCTGAGATTTCACAAAATGTTTAATCATGGAAATTTGTCAACTGTCAGTAGTTTATTTTCTCCTCCGCTATTGTTTCCGGTTGCTGGTGAAATGCATTCTGGGATATGTGCTGGCCAGAGTACGCACAAGTCTCCTCTGATGCACCCTGGGTAAAGTGGGAGGATCAAGTCACATCCGGGTGTTTTGACCGTGAAGAGAGAGAAGAGGACTTTGAAAGTGAACATGTACCTGAGACTGATGAGGAGACAGGACACAAGGACACAAGTAGAGGAAAGGACACAAGGAGAGGAAAGGACACAAGGAGAGGAAAGGACGCACAAGTAGAGGAAAGAACACAAGGAGAGGGAAGGACACAAGGAGAGGAAAGGACACAAGGAGAGGAAAGAACACAAGGAGAGGGAAGGACACAAGGAGAGGAAAGGACACAAGTAGAGGAAAGGACGCACAAGTACGCTGATTGAGAAACGCCGATCGTCTGTAAACTCCTCCTGCGACACGCAGAGATCCAGGAGCTGGACATGACCTTGTGACCCTCAGTGATACTGAAGGTCTTTAGGACAGAGTCACGTCATACAGGTCAAACAACCATTGGATCCTCGATCTGAACACCGGCAGAGCCCCGTCTGTGTGTATTTAAATCCAGGCTCTTGACTGCGTCTCGACCTGATCTTAACGTGTCTAAACACTCCGTCGGCGTGGCGGAGGACGTGTCGTAGGAGACGGGCTTCACTTCTCTGCGCTCATCCGGCTGTGATGTAAACACGCCAGAATTAAATCTGACAGACGGTGCTTTGACATTTTCGTCACTGCGGCGTCTCAAAGTATTAATAATACGGCACGACCCCGAACACGTGAGCCGAGTGACAGAGCCTCACATCTTCCCTTTCCTTTCTTCCTGCCATGAACCATCTCTGTTTCTATTGGTCCATCTGTGCTCACACCTCTCAACTCGTCCCTCTTTGTGTCTCTCTTGCTCTCCACTCGGCTCATAGTGGCCGAGTGGAGAGCACAGCTTGCGCTGTCTATATCGGTCCTTTCTCACCCTCTTCCTCTTCCCCCACGTCTCTCAGCCTTGTGTCTGCTCCGAGCAGCTGTGCTGAAGTGAGTCAGAAGAGAGAGAGACGAGCCTCTGTTGGGAACCCACTTCCTGGTCCTGGTTCCGGTGGAGGACGTTCAAACGGACCCCTTTGAGTCCCCGAGGCCGCGCCCCCCCTTCGGACCCCGGTGGTCCGGGTCAGCACCGACACTGAGACCCGCCTGTTGTTGAGCTGTGTGTGAAGCCACAGGACACGACGCCTCCCTCACAGGAGGGGAACACTTCTACTTCTAAGACACGCGTCATGTTGACGTGGAAAAGAGACGAGCGCCACGGTGTCACTTGAACAAGTATTACTTTAAATATGTTCAAAGAAGTATTTATATATGAAAAAATTAAATTGGACTTTGGAGGGGCTTGGGAAAATATATTGTTATGGAATGACATAGTCTATATATATATATATATATATATATATATATATATATATATATATATTTACAAATATATATATGTATATATCTGTGTGTATATATATATATATATATATATAGATATATATGTTAATATATATACCTATATAAACATATATATATATATATATATATATAAACCTATGTATGTGTGTATAACACATACACTCCTAATGTAGACCACCATTATTGTGTGTAGATTTAGCAGGCATCCTTTAAAAATAGACCGTCACACACAAGCCAACACAATATTCTGTACTTTCTCATACACACACGCACACACACACACACGTGGCCGTAGAGTGACAAACCGATTAGCTTCCCTCTCACTGAGAATTAATTGGGTTTAATCACGCTTCAAATTCATTTCCTGTTTTCTAATGTCCTATGTGAGAGTAGCGGCGGCTCAATAATAAGAGGTGGTGAGTGAGTGCGTGAGTGAGTGCGTGAGTGTGTGTGTGTGCTTGTGTGTGTGTGTGTTCCAGTGTTTCCCCTTGTAGGTCAGAGCTCTCTGGATGATGAACGCCGTCAGAGCGCTGTGTCCGCTCAGCGTTATTCACCCAACCACGTCTGAACTACGTCTGGAGAAACAAAGACACACAGCCCATCTTATCCTATACAAAGTGGTGGTTGTCACAATATTGCGTTTGTCTTGTTGATCTTGTGTGTTTGATATTCTCTCTCTCTCTCCTCTCATGTTCACTTCATACCTTACAGATACATTTACGCCCTGAGGGTCTTTACCTGTTTATATGACGGCAGATTAGGGCCACTGGAGGTGAACGAATACATTAAAAAGAATCCTCACGGAGCCACGGGAGCGGATAATGCTTCTGGAAAAAACTCTTTTGTGACTTTTAAGTCATAAGGGAATAAGTTCAAATATCAAATGTTATACTTTTGTTATTACAAAGGACCCACATGGCTACACATGGCGCGCTGGAGTCTGCTCGGGGATATTTGTTATTATTTGGCCCCAGAGGCGGTCTCGCTCCAGAGGGGGGGGGGGGGACACAACACATGTTCTGTAGCCTTGCTTTCCTGTATTTTAGAAACGGGGTTGTCATGGCAACTGGAGGCTCGAAACTATTTCAAGACCACCGGCAAAAGATTGAATTCAGCAAATAGTGTAAAAAAACAACAACAACATTGACGTCAACGTGTCGTCCCGTCCCGCCGAGCGGCGCCGCGCTGCACGCCAGAGGACGATGTTCGGCTGCTGAAGCTGTGAAGGATTTCCCTCCAGGAGACACAGCGAGGTCCCAGCTCTCAACCTTCGACCGGGGGAACAGAGCGTAGACGCGAGTGACGTCAGGAGAAGATAACGGTCGAATAACAAAAGACACCTGACTCGGCACAGTGAGCACACGTCACTGACTCGAACAATGACACTCAAACGTCTCGTTGTTGTTGTTGTTGTTGTTGTTGTTGTTGTTGTTACACGTCCTCATGTTCAGCCCTTGCTGCTTTCAAGTCTCCGTTTGAAAGAACCCCCTCGCTGTCGATCTGTTCTGACGCGTGACGTCTTTTCAATCCCGTATTCGTCGTAACACACATTTTTGCGTACGTCGAAACTGAAAAATAAACGTTTGTGTTTTTGTTCCCGTCGTCATCGATGCTGCCGTCGTTACATAAGGAGCCTCTCCTCCGCCCTCACGGCTGTGTGTGGGCTCCTAAATGGGACGTGAGCGGGCGAGTGTATGCAGGCCTGTGTGTGTGTGTGTGTGTGTGTGTGTGTGTGTGGGGGGGGGGGGGGGGGGGGTCACGTGTCAGCCGGAGACGGCGCTCTGCCGAAAGCAGCTGTGACAGCAGGTGTGCTCCATGGAGCCCGGCTGTCAGTCTGCTGACAGAGACCTGTCCACACTGTCCAGCCTGGTTAGGCAGACAGGCATGCATATACACACACACACACACACACACACACACACACACACACACAGACAGCTAGGCTATATTTCCACATAGACACGGATGGGAATAACACCACGTCAAGGTGAGTTAGAGCTGATGGGAATTGATTAGAAAGCTGGCAGGAGTCTGTTTAGGATATGAACTGCCCCCCCCCACACACACACGCACTCTGTCTGTTTCTCTCTATGTCTCCCCCCCCCCCCTCCCAGAATCTGCCCCTCTGCCGGCGTCCATTAGGTCACTCCATTCATCAGCGGAGTGCTTCGGCCTCTCGTGTGTTTCAGAACATTTAAATGTTCTCCGGCTTTATTTAATGTGTTTACACGCTTCTCTGTTGTCCATTTCTACTTAATTGTACTGTGGATGAAAATGTTCTCCAGCGAGATTCATTTAAGTGCTCTTTTGTGTGTGTGTGTGTGTGTGTGTGTGTGTGTGTGTGTGTGTGTGTGTGTGTGTGTGTGTGTGTTTTCAGGTGGCCGAGATGCACGGTGAGCTGATTGAGTTTAATGAGCGCCTGTACCGCTCCCTCATGGCCAAGGACCACCTCATCGTCCAGATGAGACAGGAACTCATTGACCTGAGAGGCCCGGTGAGTGACCACACACACACACACACACACACACACACACACACACACACGCGCACTGCAATGTCCCCTCTCCTCTGCCATTTCCTCGACTCTCTTCCGTTTGATTCTGTTTGTTTCTCATCTCCCCGTTTCCTTGCAGTGTGGAGACACACACACACACATGCACACGTACACACACACACACACACACACACACACACACACACCGTCTGCAGTGATGGGAGCCCAAGGCTGAATATAGGACCTCTTATCCCCAAGTTTCAGCTGTTCTCTGCTGGACCACTCATCCTCTTTGTGTGTGTGTGTGTCTTTGTGTCTTTGTGTGTGTATCAATCTCTGGCCCATGACTACTGCACGCTTCCAGCTCCCAATAGCTGCTGCTGCAGGTCACCAAAACACTCGTCACTATATTTTACCGTCACTCCTCTTTTCTCTGGACGAGAGCATCGGAGGGAAGACACACACAAACACACACACACACACGCACACAAACACACAGACACACACACAGACAGACAGACACACACACACAAGCACACACACACACGCACACAGACAGACAGACAGACAGACACACACACAAGCACACACACACACAGACAGACAGACACACACACACAAACACACGCACACAAACACAGACACACACACACACAGACAGACACACACACAAGCACACAAAGACACATACACAGACACACACACACACAGACATACACACACACAAAGACACACACACAGACACATACACAGACACACATACATGCACAAAGACATACACACACACACACAGACACACACACACAAAGACACACACACACAGACACATACACACACACACACACACACACAAAGACACACACACACAGACAGACAGACACACACAGACAGACACACACACACACAGACACACACACACACATACACAAACATCCAGAAGGACAACATCTGGGCCTGGTCATGTGGGTCCTGAAGGCACCTGGGAGCAAAAAGTGAAACAAAATCACAAGCATGATAAAGACACACACACACACACACACACACACAGACACACACACACACACAGTCAGATTAGGATAACCAAAGCTCACTGAGGATGCTCTTCAACGTGAGCCTTCAGTTCAGTTTGTGTCTCTCCACACGGCGAGCAGGACAAGAGTTGATGAACTCTCCTGGACAACAGAAGCGTTCGTTACTTTTCTCCTGCTTGTGACTTTTAGAGTATATATCGGTGTTCTTGTTTCCCCTGACAACGGCAGACGTCTCTGTTTGGGGGTAACGTCCACCGGACATGTTTACTGCTCTCTGAGTTATAACGGTTAAATGGAAGTCTTTTGTTTCCCCGTGTTGTCAACCTCCCGCTCCTCTCTCTCCTCCTGCAGGTTGCGGGGGATTTAAGCCAGACATCAGATGACCCCAGCCTGTCAGACTTTGAGACGTAAGACTATTTCTCCTTTTATCTCTCCCCCTCTCACGTCGTCGTCCTCCTCCAACCTTCCTCTGTTCATACTTCATTTCATTCTTTATTCTCTGCGCCCCGCTCTGAGAGCAAAGCTCCGGCGCTGCTTGACGTCATGCATTCATTCATTTGTTCCACAGTCCCATCAGGACCACGTCAGATGATGAGTGAGCTGATCAGAGGGCTGTCTGAGTGATGATGAAGATGATGATGATGATGACGGCTTGTTGTTTGTGTCCCTCAGGGCTCATCGCGCTCTCATCAACGTGTGGATCCCCTCCGTGTTCCTGCAGGGCCGAGCAGCCAACGCCTACCACGTCTACCAGGTACACGCTCCATGTCCTCTGTGGGCTCCACTAGCAGGCAGGGGACATATTGTCCTCTGTGGGCTCCACTAGCAGGTAGGGGACATATTGTCCTCTGTGGGCTCCACTAGCAGGTAGGGGACATATTGTCCTCTGTGGGCTCCACTAGCAGGTAGGGGACATATTGTCCTCTGTGGGCTCCACTAGCAGGTAGGGGACATATTGTCCTCTGTGGGCTCCACTAGCAGGCAGGGGACATATTGTCCTCTGTGGGCTCCACTAGCAGGTAGGGGACATATTGTCCTCTGTGGGTTCCACTAGCAGGCAGGGGACATATTGATCCCATTTCCCTCTCCTTAAAGTCTTTAAAGTCACGTGAACGATGTCCATCGCTTCGTGCCACGTTCAGGTACCAAGAAAAGTGAAACAAACACTGTCTTTTCCACCACAGAAGAAGACGCTTAAAGTTCCAGTCCTCCGTGGTGTGTGTTGCCGGCGCTGCACAGTGTGTGTGTGTGTGTGTGTGTGTGTGTGTGTGTGTGTGTGTGTGTGTGTGTGTGTGTGTGTGTGTGTGTGTGTGTGTGTGTGTGTGTGTGGACGCCCGGTTGTGGATCGGCACTAAAAAGCGCCTCGGCGTCCCGCGCCTCAGCCCGCGCCACTTTGCAATCAAGTCTTTTATCAGAAGTCGTTGTGTTCCCGGCGATGATAATAACTCGGCTCCCCCTCTGCGCCGGGCACTTAACTACGAGGTGTGTTGGGAGCTGAACTCCGGAGCAGCCGCGGCAAATCAAATTGCCGCTTCTCGTTGCATCCGTCAAGTTATCGAGCAAAGGAGACGACGGCTCGTTCCCCCGGTGACCGTTCCTCTGGTTCTGTCACATTAACAAGGTCTCACACTCCAGATCCCTCAACACACACACACACACACACAGAAACACTTGCTCCTGTAGGTACCGTAGGTACATTTCATCATCCTGTACAAAACCACTTGACAGAATAACACACACTCACACACACACACACACACTGTTATCGGCTCTGTCGCCAGCAGCTACAGGGTAACGTTACTCAGGGGAAGCCGTCCGGGACGGTAGGAGACAGGTGACACGTCCTCCGCTCTGACTGGCGCTCACAGCCAGATACATAATGGATGTAAACTCACAACTCGGGGCGCGGCGCCGTCTGACGCCATTTTTTTCCTCCCCGTGTGAAATTATCTCCGTCCTCTGGACAGCGGCACAACAATGACAAATGAGATGCATTGTTTTATTCCCGCTCGATCCCGTCCATCTCCAGACACGAGTGTTTCGGTGTTTCTTTATTGAAGAGCAGAGGCTTTGATAAATACGCACACACACGCACACGCTTCACTATTCAGGTTGTAAACACGCTTCACTCGTCAGGTTGTAAACACGCTTCACTCGTCGGGTTATAAACACGCTTCACTAGTCGGGTTGTAAACACGCTTCACTCGTCAGGTTGTAAACACACTTCACTAGTCGGGTTGTAAACACGCTTCACTATTCAGTTTGTAAACACGCTTCACTAGTCGGGTTGTAAACACGCTTCACTAGTCGGGTTGTAAACACGCTTCACTATTCAGATTATAAACACGCTTCACTAGTCGGGTTGTAAACACGCTTCACTAGTCGGGTTGTAAACACGCTTCACTCGTCAGGTTATAAACACGCTTCACTAGTCGGGTTGTAAACACGCTTCACTAGTCGGGTTGTAAACACGCTTCACTAGTCGGGTTGTAAACACGCTTCACTATTCAGATTGTAAACACGCTTCACTAGTCGGGTTGTAAACACGCTTCACTCGTCGGGTTGTAAACACGCTTCGCTAGTCGGGTTGTAAACACGCTTCACTAGTCGGGTTGTATACACGCTTCACTAGTCGGGTTGTAAACACGCTTCACTAGTCGGGTTGTAAACACGCTTCACTAGTCGGGTTGTAAACACGCTTCACTATTCAGATTGTAAACACGCTTCACTAGTCGGGTTGTAAACACGCTTCACTAGTCAGGTTGTAAACACGATTCACTAATCGGGTTGTAAACACGCTTCACTATTCAGATTGTAAACACGCTTCACTCGTCGGGTTGTAAACACGCTTCGCTAGTCGGGTTGTAAACACGCTTCGCTAGTCGGGTTGTAAACACGCTTCACTAGTCGGGTTGTAAACACGCTTCACTATTCAGATTGTAAACACGCTTCACTAGTCGGGTTGTAAACACGCTTCACTAGTCGGGTTGTAAACACGCTTCACTAGTCAGGTTGTAAACACGCTTCACTAGTCGGGTTGTAAACACGCTTCACTATTCAGATTGTAAACACGCTTCACTAGTCGGGTTGTAAACACACTTCACTAGTCTGGTTGTAAACACGCTTCACCAGTCGGGTTGTAAACACGCTTCACCTGTCAGGTTGTAAACACGCTTCACTAGTCGGGTTGTAAACACGCTTCACTATTCAGATTGTAAACACGCTTCACTATTCAGATTGTAAACACGCTTCACTAGTCGGGTTGTAAACACGCTTCACCTGTCAGGTTGTAAACACGCTTCACTATTCAGGTTGTAAACACGCTTCACTAGTCGGGTTGTAAACACGCTTCACTAGTCAGGTTGTAAACACGCTTCACTAGTCGGGTTGTAAACACGCTTCACTAGTCGGGTTGTAAACACGCTTCACTAGTCAGGTTGTAAACACGCTTCACTAGTCGGGTTGTAAACACGCTTCACTATTCAGATTGTAAACACGCTTCACTAGTCGGGTTGTAAACACGCTTCACTATTCAGATTGTAAACACGCTTCACTAGTCAGGTTGTAAACACGCTTCACTCGTCGGGTTGTAAACACGCTTCGCTAGTCGGGTTGTAAACACGCTTCACTAGTCTGGTTGTAAACACGCTTCACTATTCAGATTGTAAACACGCTTCACTAGTCGGGTTGTAAACACGCTTCACTAGTCGGGTTGTAAACACGCTTCACTAGTCGGGTTGTAAACACGCTTCACTAGTCGGGTTGTAAACACGCTTCACTCGTCGGGTTGTAAACACGCTTCACCCGTCGGGTTGTAAACACGCTTCACTAGTCGGGTTGTAAACACGCTTCACTATTCAGATTGTAAACACGCTTCACTAGTCGGGTTGTAAACACGCTTCACTAGTCAGGTTGTAAACACGCTTCACTAATCGGGTTGTAAACACGCTTCACTATTCAGATTGTAAACACGCTTCACTCGTCGGGTTGTAAACACGCTTCGCTAGTCGGGTTGTAAACACGCTTCACTAGTCTGGTTGTAAACACGCTTCACTATTCAGATTGTAAACACGCTTCACCAGTCGGGTTGTAAACACGCTTCACCTGTCAGGTTGTAAACACGCTTCACTAGTCGGGTTGTAAACACGCTTCACTATTCAGATTGTAAACACGCTTCACTATTCAGATTGTAAACACGCTTCACTAGTCAGGTTGTAAACACGCTTCACCTGCTGTGAGGAGAGTGATAAGATGGAAGCCATACTTTGAGGCGAAACAACATTCTTTATTGTATTATTAGTTATATTGATACATATTCATTCAAATATTTAATATTTCTTACACAAAATGTCTAATAGTCAGTTCATTTCTTTCCCCGGGAGAGCAGGAGCATGTGTCTTTCCAGCTCCCTGACTTTGTGAACCCTCTAAATGGTGAATAAGCACGTTGAGCATTTAGTCCTCACCGTCTGAACAGCTGAGAGTCGCTCAGCGATGGATATTCACACGTTTGTGTTTTCAGTGACGCTCGAATGTAAAGGCAACGCATGAAGGAGACGGGCTCGCCTCCAACTCCGGCGTACCAATAAGAGAAGCCCTGAGGGACGGCGGCTCGTGTTCCCCTGAGAGGAGGTCCTCTCCCAGGGATCGCTATGACAGTTTTTAAAGTAGGAACACGATGTGCTGATGTCTGCCGCGCTTTGGGCCATCATCAGCGTCCAGCTGCAGCTTTCTCATCCTTGGATGGACTCCAGCATCGAACCTCAACATGTTCCACGCGTCGCACCGATTTAGCCTGATCCCCCCCACACACACACACACACACACACACACACACACCTCACCGGCTCTTTGCCGTGAGGCTGCTCTCCAGCCCATCTGGTGCATTGGAAGCTTCCCCCTTCCCCGAGCTATATGCTCGCCTAATGGCTCCCGATGGAAACAGCTTTTGTTCTCCGCCGGGCGATAACGGACGGCGAGGTCCCCCCGAGGAGACGCCGTCGTTACGGTGAGGTTGTTATGGCGATTGAACGCAGAGCCGACAGTCTCAAAGAACCGGGAGGAGGAGGGAGGGGTCTCTTCAAAGAGCTCTGGAGCTGCTTCATAGACTTTTCTTTTCTCAGTGGGGTTATTCACACACACACACGCACACACACACACACACATGCATATGCTTGCAAAATTGCACCAACGCTGAGGGCAATGAGCCGTAGCCGGAGCTAGAGGGGATTCCAGCGGGTCGGGGCTGAACGTAAGTTAGGTCACAGCAACCTTGCGGTCGAAAATAATCTCGCCGACAGCTCCGTGCCGAACTCACCGAGCGAGAGAGACGGATCCGTGTCCCTCTCCCTCTCCCTCTCCTCCCTCCTTTTCTTCCCCAGCCCTCCCGTTGCCAGATTGCACGGCATTATGACGGCCCGCTCTCCGTTTCCTCTCTTTCTTTCCTCTCCTCTCTTTTCTGAAATGACTTCCGTGTGAAGCTGAGCTTGGCGTGCGGGATGGGTGACGACAGACGGGCGGCGGGCTGAGGGCTCTGCTCCATTATCGGTCGGGGCTTTGCTCTTTGTGGCACGCCGGGTCTCCGGGCCTCCATCTCCCCCCACCCGCCTCTTCTCTCCACCTTCTGAACTCGTAATGAGAGAATTATACCCGGCCGGGGCAAATCGGTGTCTCCCCTCTCACGCAACACCAACAATAGAGGCTATCACTGGAGGAAGAGGGGAGGGAGGGGGGAGGGGAGGGAGGGGAGCGCCGTCAACCGACACCGGGGCTCATCCGCTGTGTGTCGGAGTGGCCGTGTTTTCATTATCTGCACATTTTAGGCCGGCGTTGTGGCGTGAAAAGAGCATCAGTCAGTAGCTGATGAGGATATGGAGAGGGGGGGGGGAGGATGTAGTTGTGTGTGAGCAATGAGACAGTTAGACAACACAGGAAAGAGATGAGATATTGTACTTGTGCAGACGTTCATTGTTTGTCTCTTTTGGGCCCAGCAGCAGGTCCACAGGTAGAACATCTCCACCAGAGATCGGTGTTCTCCAGAGGACGAATTCTACAAAATGATCCTCCCAGTTGACGACTTGAAAGCTGTTTGATGGATCGTCTTGAAAATATGACGTTGAAAATCTGTGTTGCGCTCGCTCCTCTGAGTGAGGATGGAACACGTGGAACTTTACGTTGCCTCTAGTTCCCGTAGTCTGGTAGCCTGGATACCAGAACAAACTTAGCCCCGCCCAAAAGAAATTTGGTTGGGAAGTTGGGTCTGGCGTCGCTCCTTTGGGGAGAAATTATCTCCGGTCAAAAATTGACCGGGCCAATCAAATTGTCAGGGCGGGCTTTATACGATGACGGACAGATGATCCACAGTAACGTAACCAACCACGTCATCAAAAGGCCCAACAACTATGCGTCACGTACTCCGTTGCTCTGATTGGTTGTAGCTCTATCCAAAGGAGAGAAGAGGCATTTGCTTTCCTGGTTGGGTTGAGACACGCCCCTTAATACATAGACACGCCCCTTAAAACATAGACACGCCCCTTACTACATAGACACGCCCCTTAATACATAGACACGCCCCTTAATACATAGACACGCCCATTACTACATAGACACGCCCCTTAATCACAGCCCAACGGAGCGGATCAGACTCACATTCTGACTAGACTTATGAGGATGACATCATCAGGCTAGTAGTCTGGAGCTCATGTTCATAAACACCGAGCTATCTGGCTCAAGGTATTTAACAATTCTCTTGTCAAAACACTTTGGGGGGAGGTGTGTGTGTGTGGTGGGGAAGTCTGTAGCCATGCTGGCCCCCGCCGCGCTGCCGCTGTCTGACGGGAGCTTTCAGCTCGTTGATTACGAGGTGTCACACCTGTGGCGGCGGCGGCGGGAGGCGGAGGCTCGCTCCCGCCGCGAGCCGCGGGGACGATTCGGTGTTAGCGGACAAATCCCGGCGTTTACTCGTCGACGCAGCCGAGCGTCGTGATTGGTCCTCTGAACCGCCTCACGTGTCGCTCGTGTCTCCTGGGCTGGAGACTGTCGGACGAGATCGCACGGACCCGCTATCTGTTTATAAAACAGATAACTCCTCACTCGTCCCTCCAGCTCTCTTCTGCCTCGTACTTAAAAAAAGAAAGAAATCAATCAGTCTTTCATCTTCGCGCTGCCCTTTTGTCAATCTTCTCCCAAATCATTTCCCGCCCTCGGGCGAGTCGGGGGGGGGGGGGGGGGGTCTCCGCTGATGATTTGTTTTCCGGGGGCCGTTAAAGGGCAGCGGTCCCGTCTCCACACCTCTTCTTCACGGGCCACACAAATACTTCCCCATGTGTTCGGTCCGGAGAGGAGAACATGTGACTCCCTCACTCATCACCCCAGCATCTGCAACTTCTCTCACTCCATTCCTCGCTCTGTCGTTCACACTTTTGTTTTATTTCTGTCCAACTGAACGAGAGGTAAGAGATACTGATACAAACCTGTTTCTTCTTCTTCTTCTTCTTCTTCTTCTTCTTCTTCTTCTTCTTCTTCTTCTTCCTTTTCCTCTTCTTTTTCCTCTTCCTCAGTCTTCTTCTTTCTCTTCTTCTTCACTCTTCTTCCTCTTCTTAATCTTCTTCCTCCTCAGTCTTCTTTGTCCTTTTCTTCTTCTGCCTCGTCTTCTTCTTCTTCCTCCTCACTGTTCTTCTTCTTCTTCTTCTTCTTCTTCTTCTTCTTCTTCTTCTTCTTCTTCTTCCTCTGTTTCCTCCTCCTCTGCATACGCTTGTCTTCATGCATAGTTCAGTACCTTTTAACCGCGGCGGTGTGAAAGAACGATAGAAGGTCCCAATTAATGGCGGTTATATAAACCATCCTTCGCTCCCAAAGTCTTTAATATGCACCGTATATTAACCCCCCCAATAACCCCCGGGAAATGCAAGGGGGAGATGTGTTTGCACCTTCTTTAATTCCGATATTAGCGATATGTGCATATGTCGGAGATCTTTACTTCCAGAGCCCGCTGTGATTGGCCGGAGGCCTCGACTGCATGGGGACGGGTCACGCCGCTACGCAGATGAGATACTACATGCATATATAATATACATTAACGTGGACTATATGTATATATAATGTGTATATACTGAGTCTGTGCAGTGAGTGACGGTTGTTGTGGTAACGGCTGCCTGGAGAGGGAGATGACTGTGATGTAGATGATGGTGGTGATGAATGTTTGCCCAATGATGATAATTAGGATGGTTGTCTTGGTGCTCCATCCGTCAGTCAGAGATCAAACACCCCCGGGAAGACACGGAGGCGGCGTTTAGACGCTTACTGCCGCTCGCTGCACCCGGGGGCGCCACGCCAACGCCTCCATCGGGGGTAATTCACATTTCCATTACGGGCACTTAAGTCAGTGCTCCTGTCTGACAAGATGATGATATCTGTTGATTGACAAATGTTGTCAAGGGCAGAGGTTCAAACTGTGAGCTTGTGGCCAGAGGGGGGGGGGGGGGGGCTATAAGAGCCTGTACTGGGCAATGCAATATGATATAAACCTGCGGGGTCTCGGGGCAGGAGGCGGGGTCTCAGGGCAGGAGGCAGGGTCTTAGGGCAGGAGGCGGGGTCTTAGGGCAGGAGGCGGGGTCTTAGGGCAGGAGGCGGGGTCTCAGGGCAGGAGGCGGGGTCTCAGGGCAGGAGGCGGGGTCTCAGGGCAGGAGGCGGGGTCTCAGGGCAGGAGGCGGGGTCTTAGGGCAGGAGGCGGGGTCTCAGGGCAGGAGGCGGGGTCTCAGGGCAGGAGGCGGGGTCTTGCGGCGGTGGAATCAGGATTCGCCTGTTATGTGAAAATGATGCATTCGGTATAATCTGATGTTTGAGATTAGATGGAGTGACTGGGTCGATGCATGAGATCGGGCCTTCTGATGCACGCGGCCCGCTAACCAGCGCTAACCAGCACTACCTAGCGCTAATCAGTTCTCCAGAGCTCCGTCCTTCATAAACCACCAACGAGGACTCGGGGATCGGCGCTCGGTTGTTTGCTGAGATTTGCAGATGTGACATAATTAATATTTCATTTCGAACGGGGGGGAATGGAAAACAGAATATTTTAATAGTAAGTCCTCCTTCACATTTTGTTGTTGAACAGGGAATGCAGGAGAAGCGCGGGTAGTACAATGTGTGTGTGTGTGTGTGTGTGTGGGGGGGGAACCTCCTTTATGCACTCATTCCATTTGAACGACAAGGAGCTGCTTTCTTTTTCATATTTTACAGACGAGAGAACAACAGAGATCTGTTCCCAACGTACGAGACGGCTTTTTAAACACCGTCTGTTGGACGTGTGTTCGTTCCTTTGAGTCACTTGAGAGTACACGAGGAGTAACTCCTCATCTGGGAGTTGCGACAGTATACGCATTTATATATTTATTGGTTACTTTTTCTAAAAATTGTTTTCGAAAATGAAATCCACCACACAGAATTCATTTAAAGAAGCGTTATTTCCTTCTTCCCAGCTGGTTAAGAACTCCAGGAGTTTAGTTTTCATTGAGCTGACGTGTAACGTCTCCACGTCCACTGGTGACGTCCACCCTCTCCGGGACGTGCAACTCCACCAATGAGTTGTCGTGGAGACGTTTCACTCCAAAACCACGGATGCCAACCTTGTGGCGACGACACCGGGAGACTCGAAGGAGCGTCCGTTAACAACGCCCCGAAAATCATCCAGGAGACATTCCAGTCCGAGCCGAGTGGCTGACCCGACCCCGCCGACCCCGCCGACCCCTAAACCACGCCGGCATACGGTGTGTTGCTCACCTGGATTGCAGCCAGTAAAACACAGCCACACACACTCGTACAGTCACTCCTCTCCTTCGCTTCCTCCTCTCCTTCGCTTCACTCCAAACGGAGTGTATTTTCGGCCTAATTGGGCAAATGTTTTTCCACGATTACCTGTGAAGAGTGAGAGGGAGACATGAGCCTCCGCTGCCACACACACACACACACACACACACACACACACACACACACACACACACAGAGACCTCTTGAGTCTTTCCGGCCCTCCAAAGCTTTTCTCTTTCATGTGCTACTTTGTTTTTTCCTCCCGTGGGTTCAATCAAGAGCTGCTTGCTTTAGTTTTACGTGTTGTCGTTGGCGTTTCTTTCTTCTGGGTTGATCAACAACAGCTTCAGCCGGCGTTACAGTTTTTTAAAGGGCAAAGAAAATGAAATAGGTCAAACGCGGACGGATTTAGTTTTGAAGTGAAAAGCTCTCGCGCGGCTCAAACACCGGGCGCCGTGGTTGGACCATAGAGCGGTCGTCACCCCCCCCCCGCGGTGCTGGAGTGGGATCTCCCACGGTTAACCCGCCCGTCTCGTCGTTCTCGTCTTGCACTTGCTGCCATTTCCTCGTTGGAAAAGCTCCCGGCTGAAGATCCAGGGAAATGTCGAGCAAAGAAAAGGCCGCAATTATCCCTTCACAGACTTCAGATCTCTTTATTCCCGCCGTTACTCGGCGGCGTGCGAGCGCTCTCTCCCCAGGGGGAGCGGAGCTGTAGGTTTTGGACTTTGCATGTTCGGCTTCGTGTGGATTTGCAGCATTAAGGCTGGAACTGCTTCACACGTGGAGTCCCGCGCAGCAGACCTCAGACCAGCTGAGGGGTCTGGTAACGACCGTCTTTATGAATATGGGAGAGCGCATGCTGGCCTTTTTAATTTATTCTACACCTAAGCAGGACGGGAACAGAAAGAGATCATCTGACACGTAGAAAAGATAACTACAGCGGAAGAGATTCATGTTGTTTTTGTAAATTTCTGCATTTTATTTGGCACCCTCTTGTCTTTTTTTACAGTTTCTATCATCACAGAAGACGTTCCCTCTTAAATGTCTCCAGTGCAACTCACTGAAGGGAGTATCTCAAAAATATAAAAACAGTCATATTTTTAGACACAACAGAACAAATAAGAGATGCAAGTTCGGCATTTAAAACAACACAAAGACTTGTGATGTGTTTTTACTCTAGAAAACGAAGTCCACTCCACGTCGTTGGCAGCTGTGTTATTAATATTAATATTTCGGCTCCTCTAACAGGGCTCCCGGCGTGGCTAAATGAAGGTAGTGGTGGCGCTACTACTTCCTCTACGATACGTCCCGTGTGTCTGTGTGCAGTTGGTTTTATTCCTGTGGAAAACGTCTCGTGAAGATAAGAGAGTTTGATGCACAGCTGGATCTCTTTCTAAAATGTCAACAGTTAAAGGAACCGCGCAGACCCAGTGAGCACTTCTCCCTGGACTCTGCAGGAATAAATCCATCATGGAGGCAGGCGGAGAGACTTTCTGCACCAACATTAGTCTCGCCACACAAAAAGGTTTCTGGCAGGCGCTCTGCGAGGAGCGGCGCTCTGCCGTTACCTTTCTGTGTTCCTGAGAGACGCTGTGCTGTGTTGCCTGCATGGAGGACTTAAAATGTCTTACGTATAAAAAAATAAATGCATGAATTAATACAGGAATAAATAAATAAATGTATAAATAAATAAATACAGGAATAAATAAATAAGTCATACCTAAACAGGACATTATTAAATAAATGGTATAATAGGTATAACTTACATTTCTGTATTTATCTATTTATTCTTGTTTTTATTTATTTATACATTTATTTGTTTATTTATTCCTTTATTTATACATTTATTTAAGCATTTATTTATTTATTCCTGTATATATTCAGGCATTTATTTATTTATACTTAAGACATTTTAAGTCCTCTATAGTCTTGAAGCTCTCGAGGGTTTTAATGTATAAATACATACATCATTATATAATTGACACGGTCCTTTGGTGAACGTATATTTAGATACATAAATACATGTGAGTAAATGAACAAATGCACCAAAACATGTAACGTGCGTTTAATTAGTAATTTATTCATTTGTGGTGGCAGTTCAGGAGTAAACTACATGATTATTTATTTATATGAGCATTTAATTAGTTATGTATTTGTATGTTTTAATTTAGCCCTTAAATCCCTCCATATGAAGCTTATGAAGTTTGCAGCTGAGGAGGGAGAAAAGCTGGTATCCCAAAGAAGTAAATGACAGCGCTCATAAATGAATAATAAATAAACAAATCAGCTATTTATGATGTAAATGGTGATTAAGACAAACCTTTCCTTCATAAAAAGCTGATTCTTCCTTCTCATATTGCCTCATTGAGGTTTTATGTTCATCAAACGTAACATTATGCTATTCATAATCCATTTAAATACAGACAATACGACCGTGTCCATCACGGTCCCTCTGAAGCGCCGAGAGGCCACGCCCCCGTTTGAAGACGGCTTTATTTGGGGAAATCAAAGCGCCGCCGCTCACATCTTCAAAGACGGAGAGTTTGGATTTCGCCATTGATTTTTTTTATTTTTTTTATTCGTCTCAGATAATGAAAGCGAGAGCGCCGTCGCCATAACAACGAGATGCTGCGCAACATGCACATGGATGTGTGAGCCGGTGTTCACGAAGGATTATGTAGAGTTACTGTCGTGTTTCACACGAGGGCTCGAGACGTTGAGAAGTGGATGCGTGGACATGATGTCATTTGACAAGTCCAGACTAAAGTTGTCAATAATAAAATATTAATCTAGATATTTTGTGGTTTTTCCTCAATTTCTGGTCACCTATTAAAATTAGAGAACTTAAAACTACTTACTTGAGTAAGGGGTTAATTAAGAAGGCAACACACACACACACACACACACATACCCCCCCACACACACACACACCCTTCGCTTAACTTGCATAAAAAGAAGTGGTAAAGTTGTGCGTGCCTGTGGGTCGGTTTCAAAGTGCTGAGCGGACGAGTCTCGGTCCATTAGCAGCTTGTCTGCTCCCATCTCGTCATCCAGCTCATCCTGGTCCTTCTTTCAGCTCTGTGCATATGTACATTATATATATATATATATATATATATATATATATCTTGGGGAGGTTTAATTCCTATTCAACCCAGAGAGTTTCATGGTTTCAACCTTTTAGCGTGCTATACTACTTATCGTGGGATTCAAAGAACATGAAGATACACGCTCAGGATTAATGCACCGCCTCCCACTCTCAGTAGATACCCATTTAACTGATGCCGCATGGCCTGAGATGATTCTATTCACCGGGACTGGGAAGAGAGGTTTTCACATCGCATTAAGGACGTCTAGACGTGTCAGCGAGCCCTTCAGGCCTCATCGTCCGTCTCCTCCTAATGGCTGTCCGCAGTGTCACTTTCCCGTGTCTCTGCCGTGTAACACAAACTGCAGGGCGCCGTGCGCGCTGACAGGAGAGCGCTCGGGAGAAGAAAGATAACCACACAAAAGAAGCATCGCTTGGCGAACACGTTCCCTGCATCAGGTCCTCCTCGTGTCTTCACTTGTAACTCGTTACCTGGAGGCAGCGTGCAGTTCAACACTCTGGCTCAGACGACGACTTTTAGCAATTTTGTTTTAGGTAATGTTTTGATCGCCGTGTATTTGTATGCGTGCGTGTTATTCGCATAAGTAAAAAAGTATTAAACCGAATCACATGACATTTGGTGGGATGATTGGTAATTATCCGGGGAGCATTTGATTAGATTGTGGGATCGATCGGGTCAAAGGTCAAGGTCATGAAAATGACAAAATCTTCTTTTTACCATAGCACGGTCAATTTATATCCAATTGGTAATTAATGTCAACATGTTCGTAATTCAATGCTCATCTTGTGATATGTGAAGGTATGCGCTCTACCGAGTGCCCGTTCTAGTTTATATATTTATTTAGATTTTTACAAATGAACAAGACAGGAATTTAAGGATATACTACAGAGGGAAAGGAGAAAGAAAAGGAAAGAACACTAAACAGACCCCCAAAAAAAAAAAAGAAGAATTAACTAGAAGGGCACTCGGTAGAGCGCATACCTTCACATATCACAAGATCGGGCATTGAATTATGGCATTAGTTGCATGACAATTGGATAAAAATTGACCGTGCTATGATAAAAAGAAGATGTTGACCTTTTCATGACCTTGGCCTTGACCTTTGACCCGATCGATCCCAAAATCTAATCAAATGGGCCCCGAATAATAACCAATCATCCCACCAAATGTCACGCGATCGGTTTAATACTTTTTGAGTGATGCGAGTAACCAAAGCAAATAACATCAGCAGTGTGACATCGGTACATCTTGGTTCTGTCATCAAATCAAGTCGGCATCAGAACCAGGGATTATAATCCGGCCCGTGGGGTTCCCCCTTGTCTAACATCGATCTCCATATCTTCACAAATCCCTTGAGGTTTGGTTTGGTTGGGGTTTTCGCCCACTTTTTGAGCGTAACCCCCCGCCGCCGCCCCGCTGCCTCCATCCGTCCCTCGTAACCGGCTCCCTCCATCTTTCCCCCGTCTGAATAAAGCGACTAATGGAGCGTGGACATGTCGGCGCCTGTAGACGGACCTCGTCTCTGAGAGGACGTCATTCGTTTATCGTGAAGCGATATAAGAGCTCAGTAACTCAACTACGCGTACGGGAAGAAGAACAAGTAAAAAGCTTAAACACAACTGTGTTTTATTTAAAAAGAAAATCTTTTTAAATATTCGATAAATTAGTTATTGTGTTTGCTTTTCAAATTTGTATTATTGATTTGAAGACATGCTGTGGCTAACGTCTCATGTGATGATGATGATGATGATGATGATGATGATGATGATGATGATGATGATGATGATGATGATGATGATGATGATGATGATGATGATGACGGGGTGGTGTCTCCCCTGTCCCCAGGTGTACATCCGTATCCTGGACAACGAGTGGAATGTGTACAGGCGTTACACCGAGTTCAGGGAGCTGCACACACACCTGAGGACCCAGTTCGCTCAGGTGGACACCTTCAACTTCCCGCCCAAGAAAGCCATATGGAACAAGGTGAGAGCCGCCAGTCACTGTGACCTTCACTGTGACCTTCACTGTGACCTTCACCGTGACCTTCACTGTGACCTTCACAGCAGCCTTCACTGTGACCTTCACTGTGACCTTCACTGTGACCTTCACCGTGACCTTCACTGTGACCTTCACAGCAGCCTTCACTGTGACCTTCACTGTGACCTTCACTGTGACCTTCACTGTGACCTTCACAGCAGCCTTCACTGTGACCTTCACAGCGGCCTTCACTGTGACCTTCACTGTGACCTTCACTGTGACCTTCACTGTGACCTTCACCGTGACCTTCACTGTGACCTTCACAGCAGCCTTCACTGTGACCTTCACCGTGACCTTCACTGCGACCTTCACAGAAACCTTCACTGTGACCTTCACTTTGACCTTCACTGTGACCTTCACAGCAACCTTCACTGTGACCTTCACTGTGACCATCAAACATTTCTGTGGAGCATTCATACACTGCCGTTCAAAAGTTTGGGGTCACTTAGAAATGTCGTTATTTTTCAGAGCACCGTTTTTTCAACGAAGGTAACATTAAATAAATCATAAATCCTCTCTCTACATAGTTAATGTGTAGATGACTATTCTCTGGTGTTTAGTGAAGTCTCTACAGAGGTGTGTAGAGGTCCATCTCTATGTTCTAGTGGTACATTGTGTTATCGCCTTAGAAGACTAGCGGAGGGGTAGAAAACCCTTGAAAAAACTATTTGATGCCAGCGCAGCTGAAAACAGTTATGCCTGTGAGAGAAGCTGTAAAACTGGCCTTCCTTTGAGCCACAAGAAGAACAACATTAATATTTACTATCCAAACATTATTTATAACCTTGTCAACGGCTTGACTATATTTTATATTCATTTGATAAATAAAAGTGTGATTTGTCATGGAAAACACAACATTGTCTGAGTGGGTGACCCCAAACTTTTGAGCGGTCGTTTACATAAAGTGTTTTTGGTCATTATGAAAAACAATCGTGGCCCCTAACTGCAGACAGTCGTGTGGGCTGTTGAGACGATACATAACAAGAATAATACGGCGACATGCTAACGTTTCAGCTAATGTTTAACGATGACTTGACACTTTTGTGTTTTTGGATTGGCTTGAAAATAAACACACACACACACACACGCCGCCGTCTAAGCCCTTTCTAACTGCAGAGTGTAGCTCAAGTCCCAGGCTCTTCCCTCTCTGTGGATCCTTGTTCTAAGCTCTCCTTCAGAGGGAGGAGCAGCCGGCGGGCGCGTGAACCCGCTTCCATCCCATAATAACTCTCTCCCCACACGACCTTCACCAGTTATCAGGAACATGCACGTCGGCCTGTAAAGATTTAACCAGCACTTCATCACGGCTCCTCTTACACTGCCCATTTCCTTTTTATCCTGACACACACACGCACACACACACACACACACACACACACACACACACGCACACACACATACACACACACACACACACACACACCCTCCCTCTTCATCTACAGGGGACAAACACTGCTCCCTGTCTTGATGGCTCACTTACCCGTCTAGTTAGTAGGAGATCTCTCTCTCTCCACTCCTCTCTCCTCCCTCCTCTCTTCTCTCCCCTCCTCCCTCCTCTCCTCACTCCTCTCTCCTCTCCTCACTCCTCTCTCTTCTCTCCTCTACTCTCTCCTCACTCCTCTCTCCTCTCCTCCCTCTCTCCTCTCCTCTCTCCCCTCTCTCCTCTCCTCCTCCCTCTCCTCTCCCTCTCCCTCTCTCCTCCCTCCTCTCTCCCTCTCCTCTCTCCTCTCCTCTCTCTCTCTCCCTCACTCCTCTCCTCCTCCCTCTCTCCTCTCCTCTCCTTCTCTCCTCCTCCCTCTCTCCTCCTCCTCTCCTCCTCTCTCTTCTCTCCTCTCCTCACTCCTATCTCCTCTCCTCACTCCTCTCTCTTCTCTCCTCTCCTCCTCCTCTCTCCTCCTCCCCTCTCTCCTCTCCTCCTCTCCCTCTCCCTCTCCTCGCTCCTCTCCTCACTCCTCTCCTCCCTCCTCTCCTCATTCCTCTCTCTTCTCTCCTCTCCTCCCTCCTCTCCTCACTCCTCTCTCCTCTCCTCTCTCCCTACTTTTT
>CM070105.1:2697044-2727044 GCA_036178185.1 Liparis tanakae | reverse complement strand
TCCGTAGTTCCCTCTTATCTTCCCTGGCGGGACGTGAGGCGGTGGAGGCGGCGCTCCCTTCATGTCCGCTCCGTGCTGCTGCGTCACACGGTCGGATCCCTAATGATGGACCGACGTCGGCTTCCTGTCACACCGGGACATGTGTGGACAAGGAGGAGGGGGGGGGGTAGAGTAGTCGTCATCCCAGCACCTGGCCTCCTCCTCCTCCTCCTCCTCCTCCTCTCCTGATGAATCCGTCACGTCGTCCATTGGTGTTTGTGCCGCTCTGACATCCCAGAAGGCAGTGGGGTCGCGTCCCCTCACTCTGTTGACGTGGCATGAAACGAGCAGCGGCACAAACGTCCCGATCCGACACATCGGATTAACCCCTCAGCCGGGGAACCTCTCCTCTCCTCTCCTCTCCTCTCTTCTCCTCTCTTCTCCTCTCCTCTCCTCTCTTCTCCTCTCCTCCTCACTTCTCCTCTCCTCTCCTCTCCTCTCCTCTCCTCTCCCCTCCTCTCCTCTCCTCTCCTCTCCTCTCCACTCCCCTCCTCTCCTCTTCTCTTCTCTTCTCTTCTCTTCTTCTCCTTTCCTCTCCTCCTCTCCTCTCCTCTCCTCTCCTCTCCTCTCCTGTCCTCTCCACTCCCCTCCTTTTTCTCTTCTCTTCTCTTCTCCTCTCTTCTCCTTTTCTCTCCTCTCCTCTCCTCTCCTCTCTCTTTCTCTCCTTTCTTCTCTCTTCTCTCCTCTCTTCCTCCTCTCTTCTCTTCTCTTCTCTTCTCCTCTCCTCTTCTCTTCTCTTCTCCCTCCTTTCCTCTTCTCTTCTTCTCTCCTTCTCCTCTCCTCTCCTCTCCTCTCCTCTCCTCTCTCCTCTCCTCTCCCCTCCCCTCCTTTCCTCTCTTCTCCTCTCTTCTCCTCTCCTCTCCTCTCCTCTCCTCTCTCCTCTTCTCTCTCTCTTCTCCCTTTCTCCTCTCTCTCTCTCCTCTCTCTCTCCCTCCCCTCCTCTCCTCTCTCCTCTCTTCTCCTCTCCTCTCTCTCCTCTCCTCTCTCCTCTCCTCCTCCTCTCCTCTCTCCTCTCCTCTCCCTCTCCTCTCCTTTCCTCTCCTCCTCTCCTCTCCTCTCCTCTCCTCTCCCTCCCCTCCTCTCCTCTCTCTCTCTCTCTTCCTCTCTCCTCTCCTCTCCTCCTCTCTCTCTTCTCCTTCCTCCTCTCCTCCTCCTCTCTCCTCTCTCCTCTCCCTCCTCCCCTTTCTTCTTCTCCTCCTTTCTCTCCTCTCCTCTCCTCTCCTCTCATCTCCTCTCCTACCTCTCCCTCTCCTCTCCTCTTCTCTGTTCTCCTCCCTCTCCTCTCCTCTCCTCTCCTCTCCTCTCCCTCCTCTCCCTTCTCTCCTCTCCTCTCTCCTCTCCTCCTCCCTCTCTCTCCTCCTCCTCCTCTTCTCTCCTTCTCTCTCTCTCCTCTCTCCTCTCCTCTCCTCTCCTCTCCTCTCTCCTCCTCTCCTCTCTCCTCCCCCTCTCCTCTCCTCTCTCCTCTCCACTCCCCTCCTTTCCTCTCTTCTCTTCTCTTCTCCTCTCCTCTCCTCTCCTCTCATCTCCTTTCCTCTCCTCTCCTTTCCTCTCCTCTCTCCTCTCCTCTCCTCTCCTCTCCTCTCCTCTCCTCTCCTCTCCGTTTGAGGAGTTCTCTCCCGGTCCTCTGCCGACCTTCCGGAAGCTTCTCAGAGGGAATCCGTCTGACGACCCTCTGAGGGTTTTGGGTTCATGAGTGTTTCTTGTTCTTTGACACAAATCAAACGTCTATCGTCAGACATGTTTACTTTAGTTTTCCCTCGTGTTTATTTTTGCGGGCCATGTGGGCGGAGCCAGCCAGAGTCCTGGCCGCTGGTTGGCTCTGTGCAGGGCGTGAAACTCCTCCTGCACTCTGGCTGTTTCCCATGCGTTTGTTAATATGCAACATGTTGACGGCAACCAGCACAACTAAATGTCATTTATGTATTCAGAGTAATGAAATACACATGAAAAGGTTGAACTGCTGATTAATTCAATAATTGCAACTGTGTGTTTTTCTAGTTTTAGATAATCTTCTGGATTGATGAATAAGTAAACACTATTATATTTAATAATTAATGCGAAAAAAAATAATCCTTCCTGCAAATTCCACTTCCCAACGACGACTATATTTATTATGCATGTTGCTGAATTCATCTGTTGGTTTGCCGTTATGAACTGTGTCATCTTTTTTTAAATCGGGGGCAGTGCGAGCGTGGATTTATCCGACATACTTCCCGTCCAAAGCATCGCTGCAGCCCCCAGAGGGGCGTCAGATGTTAAACACTTCCAGACGAGCCGTAATTCCATAATTGCACTCGTCGATTTAATGAATTTGAACCGACGTCAGCCTCTTTCTGCCGCGGCTCCTCGTGCAGAGCAACCAGAGATGGAGGTCGCTCTGGAGCGAGGCCCCCTGCAGCCCCGGTCGTTTGTTCCAGTCCCAAGTACCCGGCTTTGTTCTGAGCCCAGCCGGACTCTGATTGGCCGCGCTCTCATTGGCCGTCACATGACTGATTCTTCTAGCGACCGCAGATTAAACACAAATATGAGGCGGTTTAAATCCTCTGAAATCAGGGTTCTTAGGGTCATGGAAAACCTGGAAAAGTCATGGAATTTTAAAAAGGTCATTTGAAGGTCTGGAAAAGTCATGGAAAAAAAATTCAATCATGAAAGTTTTGGAAAAGTCATGGAAATGTGTCATGATCACACCGATTTTGAAATAATTAATATGTTTTTTAAAGAAAGATGCTCAAAATATAAGCCGGCCTACGCTCTCAATACGCAAAATGTTCTAAATTGTTCATGTTTTTACCGAGATTTCAGTTTGTTCATGGACATTTGGTTTAAAGTCATGGAAAAGTCCTGGAAATCCACTGGTCAACACGGGTAAGAACCCTGTGAAATGCAGCGGTTTTCTCTTTTAATCGAGCGTGGAGCGTTGCTTGTTTTCCGGGAGCTTTGCCCTGGTCCTCATCGGCATGAGTCGGGCCTCGTTCTGAATATAAAGTGTTAGTGCTGATGGGAGGAAAGCTCAGCATCACACGGGACACGTATTGAACATGTGACGCTGCACAGCGACCAGAGTGATGAATGCACAGTCCAGGTCTTTATTAAGGAGACTAAAGCGGACCCCCCCCCCCAAAAAAAATATAATCTCAAATAACTCTCTCATATTCTGTGTGTCTCTGGGGCCGAGACGCCGAGTAAAGACATCATCGGTCGTGTTTACCTGCGTCCATCACAGCTAAAGCCTCTGCAGGGCCAGGATGTGATTATCACCTTCACCGCTGCCCAGAAACTGAGTTTGATTTAAACGGACTGAACGTCTCTCTCTCTCTCTCTCTCTCTCTCTCTCTCTCTCTCTCTCTCTCCCTCTCCTCCGCAGGATGCCAAGTTCGTGGAGGAGAGGAGGAAGCAGCTGCAGGGCTACCTCCGCACGGTGATGAACAAACTGGTCCAGACGCTGCCGGAGTTCACGGCCCGGCCCACCAAGGAGACGCTGCTGTCGCTGCTGCCCTTCTGCCTGTGAGTGGACTCACCCTGTGTGTGTGTGTGTGTGTGTGTGTGTGTGTGTGTGTGTGTGTGTGTGTGTGTGTGTGTGTGTGTGTGTGTTTGTGTGTGATGCCAGCACATGTTAGCAGGTGAAGGGCTTCTGTCGAGGAAATAACTATATGTGTATAAATCAGGGTTCGTACGATCATGGAAAACCTGGAAAAGTCATGGAATTTTAAAATGGTCATTTCCAGCCATGGAAAAGTCATGAAAAAAACTTTATTCATAAAAGTCATGGAAATGTGTTTCAATCACGTGTTTATTCACGCCGAGTTTAAAATAATGAATATGTTTTTTAAAGAAAGACGCTCAAAATATAAGCCGGCGTATGCGCTCTCAATACAAAACATTTTCTACATTTTTCATGTTTAAATGAAGATTTTAGTTTTGTAATTGAAGTTTGATTTAAAGTCCTGGAAATCCACTGGTCAGAATGTGTAAGGACCCTGTATATGTGTGTGTGTGTATCTGTGTACGTGTCTTCTTCTTCTTCTTGGTGGTTGAGTAGTTTTGAAGCTGGTGGAATCCAGAGGGCCTCTTTACAGACGTAGAGCCGGCGTCCCGCTCTGTGCTCACGTGTTTTTTTTGGTAAAGCTTTTCATTCATCTTCCTTATTTTCTCAAATAAAGAACGTGACGCCGTGGTGGTGGCTGTTGCTACGGGACACAACCGGGGAGGGTTAATGTCACCCACGATGCCACATCCCCTGTACACTAAACTTCCCTCGCACACTCCACATTGACACACACACACACACACTCAGACCGGCGAGTGTGTGTGTGACCTGCCCGGCTGCGTCTGGAAATGAGATGTTCCGCTCATTTCTTGTCAACATTCACGTCGACCAGTCAGCCGGCGTCACACCGTCTGACTGGAGCAGGACCAGTGAGTCATCAACAACAACAACAACAACAACAACGATGATGACAACAACAGCAGCCACAGCATAGTTGACACAGACGCTTCACTTTGTGGCCGTGATATGAGGACCGTTCAAAATGATAATCACAGTCCTCTGCGCTGCATCGGGTCGGTTCCCCTCGGTAGAGGACTGAACAGGACCGCTTCCAAAGGGTCTCGCTCTGGTTCCGGATCGGACTCTGTGGAGTCGGTGCAGAACAAATTACATCTGGAATACCACGGAGGAACCACGGAATCCATCCGGCGATCCGCGGGGAACCGTAGAATTACCTCCAGATCATTTGGTAACCATGGTAACGGACGTGCACATCGTTTTTTCGCACATTTCCCCCGTGGATACACCAGAGGGGAGAGGAGGTAAACGGAGGCCGCGGCTCTGCTCCGTTGTACCGGCCGTGTACTTTGACTTTTACTGTTGTCTATTTCTCCCGGTCTGCATTAGACATGACGTGTGAGGTCCATTTGAATCTTTTATAGTCTCTAGTTCATGAGTTGAGATAAATAAACTCGTACGCTGCAGTAAAGTCAAACTGATGACGTATGTATCACCTTTTGTGATGATCATTATAATCTGTAAAGTCAGATTAATGAGTCGATGAGCCGCTCGTGTTGTACTGGTGGCGTGTTGTCTTTACTCTTTACTTTAGGGGTCACGACCTTTGACCCCGAGTGTTATTTAATATAACGAGGGACAAAAGGAAAATATCAAAGTAAACATTAAAGAAACATTTTCCCAACAATTTTTTTTTTCCATCTCGTTACCGAACGCTATAAAAAGGGGCGTGGCTAACTGCCCGTCTGGAACTTTCACTCTAACGCGATAATATTCCATCGTTCACCCACGGCGAGAAGAAGACACCGGGACTGAGACTCACAGCGCTCGTCTCTGAGGCCGTTCTTCCTCCGCATCCTTCTCTTCCTCACAGAGTTTAATCTGTTCCCCTCTCTCCTCTGACCCGGTGTGTGTGTGTGTGATCTGCTGCTCGTTCCTCCTCTTCCTCCTGGAGACGACGGCCGATCTCTAAACCGGCGACGCGGCGGGTCGACGTCGGTACCGCTCGGCTCCAAAGTGACGTTAAAGCGGCTCGGCGGGGCGTCACGTCAACTCGTCCGCTCGCCGGCGTCGCGAGCGTCACATCGAGCGGCGTGGAGTTGGCGGCCGAGGTCTTTTCCCGTGGCGTGACGTGTGCCGACGGAGAGTCTCCGGATGGAACCGCGGACGACATTGATCTGAAATGGAAGCTGACTGGAGCGTCTTCAGTGAGCGATCAAAGCCTGATTAGTCTGGTCATTAACGCAATGGGGTCTGCGTCTCAACCCCCCCCCCCCCCCTCACATACAACCACACGGCCCCGCAGTGACACCTCCAGCCAGAAGCACCTCGTTTATTTTTAGCAGACCTGACTCCACAGCTGCTCCTTAACGAGGCCAGACGGACGTCCACAGGGAAATGTCCTCTTTCTCTTCATTGTTTTTTTTCTTCCCAACATTAATTGAAAATCCCTTCGTCAAAGAAGCACTTGAACTCACCGCTCCCGTTAACCCAATTACTGCTTCGCGAGCAGCGGGGGGGGGGGCATCTCAGTCTCCGATTGCCTCTCCTTCATCAGATCAGATGAAGACCCCGGGGGATCGGGGGTTCATGTTATGAAGACGGTCGCCAGGGTAACCAGGGCGACGGTGTCATTGAGTGGATGAGATTATATCCTCCTGAATATTGAGAGGCCCTGTGTCCTCCGTTCCATCGCTGTGTGTGTGTGTGTGTGTGTGTGTGTGTGTGTGTGTGTGTGTGTGTGTGTGCGTGTGTGCGTGTGTGTGCGTGTGCGTGTGTGTGTGTGTTACCGACGCCATCACTTGTTTGACCTCCCCGATTAGTTTCCGGACGGTCCCTTTTTTGTTGAGGAAGTTCATAAATAATGTTGTGTGTGTGTGTGTGTGTGTGTGTGTGTGTGTGTGTGTGTGTGTGTGTGATGAACCGGGTGATAACGTCCTCTCCTCTGCCTCCTCCTCCAGAGACGCGCCGCAGGCCAACGAGGGAGGAGCCAAGACGCCGCGCTCCAAGAGCTCCGCCCGCTTCCCCAGACTCGGCCGCGGCCGCAACCCGGACGCCCGACCCGAGCCCCAGAGCGGCGACCTTTAACCCCCCCCACCCCCCCCCCCCTCCCAGAGCCTTTGAACTCTCACTCTGAGGAGGACGGCGTTGCCGTGAGGACGTCCGGGGAGTTGAGGAGCGTCCAGATGGAAGGCCTCGGTGCAGGTGTGGAGACGCTCCAGGTAAAGGAGGCGTCAGCCAATCACACGGCACCTCTGGCCTCACTGAGAGACACACAGACTCTCTGCACAGGACAGGAACTCACCCGGACCCCTCTCTCTCTCTCTCTCTCTCTCTCTCTCTCTCTCTCTCTCTCTCTCTCTCTCTCTCTGATCCTAAACACAACAAGACGACGGAGACGCGGTTCTTCTTCTTCTTCTTCTTCTCCTCCTCCTCTCCCTCGGTGGGTAGGGGAGGGGCTTCGTGGTCACGGGGCTGCCGTGAGGATTTAAGTATTTTGGGGGAAATGAGTTTAGCTTCTCAGTGTGTCAACATCTCGGTGCCATTACAGGTTTAGATGGAGGTGATTCAGACAATGGGTTTCCCTTTTCCTGCTTCTGTTGTAGTATTATTATTATTATTATTATTATTATTTTTATTATTATTGTGGCTAATGGAGAAACCGCATCAGCGCCATCTACAAACACACAGTATCAGATGAAAGGATTAGGGTGGAAGACACACACATCTGGGACTGTACAAAGAAAGATGAAGGTCTGGAGGGATCGTGAATCTCATGTGTCACTTATTAAAAAAAGACCAGATCCACTGCTTCGTTGTCTCCTTTCACAATAAGAGCCCTCGACACAGGCAGACCAGATCCACTGCTTCGTTGTCTCCTTTCACAATAAGAGCCCTCGACACAGGCAGACCAGATCCACTGCTACGTTCTCTTCCTTCACAATAAAAGCTCTCGACACAGAAAAAAGTATTTCACATTTTGGTGTTATTTATTTGTCGAACCCTTGGTGTGTAAAGGCCTCATGATTAAATAAATAAGATGCACAAGTTTTAGGAAGGGACGCCGCTCTCCCACCGCAACAGACGTGACTCACACAGGTCGGCTTTACCCAAACATGAATGTCCTCTCCGTGGTTCATGCGGCGAGATAAAACATCGGCGTGGGGAAGAAGACGAGACGCGGTGGTAAGAAAAAACCTTTTTGAAGAAACGATGCGTCTCCTCACTCTGCTGTCGCATCCCATCGAGAACATGTAACGTGTGGCTTTCTTTTTTCTTAAAGACTATCCTCTGCTGTGATACAGTAACATTCGAGAAGTTGTTTTATTTTCCGTGCTGCACTGCATCATGCTGACCAACAACATGGCTCCTCCCCTTTCACAGATATCCACAGCGAGGATTCAGATTTCAGATTCAGATTTGTTTTAAACGCAGCGCTCCTGGTGGACACTCTGCGTACTGCTCTTTCTCTGAGGTCGAGACACTTTGATCACGTGATCACGCACGCCGCCGTTCTGCCGAACGACTCCGTCTTCTTCCCTCGGAGTCCTCCAGAAGTGAGTCTCCGTCTCCTCGCTGCTTTTCATTTATGGATGAAGGTCAAAAGGTCGTTACGCAACGGAGAGTCTCTGTGTGTTGGCGCGTGCTGCGTTCACGCACCAGTAGGCACATACAGCGCTCACGCGTGTGCGTGTGTGTGTGTGTGTGTGTGTGTGTGTGTGTGTATTATGTGTGCGCATTATGATTGTATAGATAGACGCGGCGCTCCCATCTGTGGCCCTCAGTGCATCTGAAGCTCCACGAGGCGGAGGACGGCTTCATGACATCCAGAGACTTTCCTCTGGAGCGGGGCGGGGCGGGAACAAAGGTGGAACACAGAAAACACAGAGAACAATGGTGGAACACAGAGAACAACAGAGAACACAGAGAACAATGGTGGAACACAGAGAACAATGGTGGAACAGAGAACACAGAACAATGGTGGAACACAGAGAACAATGGTGGAACACAGAGAACACAGAGAACAATGGTGGAACACAGAGAACAATGGTGGAACACAGAGAACACAGAGAACAATGGTGGAACACAGAGAACAATGGTGGAACAGAGAACACAGAGAACAATGGTGGAACACAGAGAACAATGGTGGAACACAGAGAACAATGGTGGAACAGAGAACACAGAGAACAATGGTGGAACACAGAGAACAATGGTGGAACACAGAGAACAATGGTGGAACACAGAGAACACAGAGAACAATGGTGGAACACAGAGAACAATGGTGGAACACAGAGAACACAGAGAACAATGGTGGAACACAGAGAACACAGAGAACAATGGTGGAACACAGAGAACAATGGCGGAACACAGAGAACACAGAGAACAATGGTGGAACACAGAGAACAATGGTGGAACACAGAGAACACAGAGAACAATGGTGGAACACAGAGAACAATGGCGGAACACAGAGAACAATGGTGGAACACAGAACACAGAGAACAATGGGGGAACACAGAGAACAATGGCGGAACACAGAGAACACAGAGAACAATGGAGAGGTTCTGCTCATCGTCCACAGACCCAGACAATTGGTTAAAAGCCCCGTTGAGGAAGTGGAGGATTGACTTTGGCAACGTTACACACACACACACATTAAACACACACACACACTAAAAACACACACACACACACACATTAAACACACACTAAACCCAAACAATACACACACACAACTATTCCCATTTCACGGATCTTTCCGTTGTTTTCATAAAACATAATAAAACATTTCTAAATGTCTTTAAGATGTTTTATTAATTTGAAGCCAGCAGAAAAAAAGTCTACCAACTACACTGTGTGTGTGTGTGTGTGTGTGTGTGTGTGTGTGTGTGTGTGTGTGTGTGTGTGTGTGTGTGTGTGTGTGTGTGTGTGTGTGTGTGTGTGTGTGTGTGTGTGTGTGTGTGTGTGTGTGTGTGTGTGTGTGTGTGTGTGTGTGTTGCCTTGTGACCTATTTGGCGTTCTGGGCGTCGCCGCCTCCTCCAGATGGCGCCCTGAATAAAATAATCTTAAACCGTTAACTGAACGCCGACGTTGCAGAAAGCGAGCGCGCCGCCGGCTGAGGCCCGGCGCCGCGTTCGCACCGACCTCCATCTTCTGGAGCTGCCAGCTTTATATATATGTTATAAAATACATAAAACCATGGCAACAACCAGCGTGAAGCTGTTCTCCATCGAAGACGTTTTGTTTTCCTCGTCATTATTTTGGACTTTCAGGATTCAGAGATTTATATTGAGTTCCTCTGAAGTAAAAACATCTGTGAGCCGAGTAAACGCAGCACAGGGACGGGGGACTTGTCTCCTTGTCTCGGTGTCTTGTCTCGTATTGTTGTCTCCTCGTCTTCTTGTCTCCTCGTCTTGTTGTCTCGTTTTCTTGTTGTCTCCTTGTCTTGTGTCTCCTTGTCTTGTTGTCTCCTTGTCTTGTGTCTCCTTGTCTCCTTGTCTTGTTGTCTTGTCTTGTTGTCTCCTTGTCTTGTTGTCTCCTCGTCTTGTCTCATTTTCTTGTTGTCTCCTTGTCTTGTTGTCTCCTTGTCTTGTGTCTCCTTGTCTTGTTGTCTCCTTGTCTTGTGTCTCCTTGTCTCCTTGTCTTGTTGTCTTGTTGTCTCCTTGTCTTGTGTCTCCT
This sequence comes from Liparis tanakae, assembly GCA_036178185.1. NCBI lineage: Eukaryota > Metazoa > Chordata > Actinopteri > Perciformes > Liparidae > Liparis > Liparis tanakae. Next base: position 2,716,825 of record CM070105.1, on the reverse strand, counting down.
TGTCTTGTTGTCTCCTTGTCTTGTGTCTCCTTGTCTCCTTGTCTTGTTGTCTTGTCTTGTTGTCTCCTTGTCTTGTTGTCTCCTCGTCTTGTCTCATTTTCTTGTTGTCTCCTTGTCTTGTTGTCTCCTTGTCTTGTGTCTCCTTATCTTGTTGTCTCCTTGTCTTGTTGTCTTGTCTTGTTGTCTCCTCGTCTTGTTGTCTCCTTGTCTTGTGTCTCGTTGTCTCCTTGTCTCCTTGTCTTGTTGTCTCCTTGTCTTGTGTCTCGTTGTCTCGTTGTCTCCTTGTCTTGTTGTCTTGTTGTCTCCTTGTCTTGTTGTCTCCTTGTCTGTCTTGTTGTCTCGTTGTCTCCTTGTCTTGTTGTGTCCTTGTCTCCTTGTCTCCTTGTCTCCTTGTCTGCTGACTGAAGCTTGACTGTTTTCCTCCAGTTTGTTTTGTTCATTTATTTTTCCTCCAGTTGTTTTTATTATTTGTCAGAAACAACGTGAGAGGAAGTTCAGCTGGTGGTGTTCCCTGCAGAGGAACACAGGAACACCTCCACCTCCACCTCCACCTCTCCATCCCTTCACCACCTTCTCCACCTCTCTCTCTCCATCCCTTCACCACCTTCTCTACCTCTCTCTCCATCCCTTCTCCACATTCTCTATTCTTCTTTCTCTTCTCTTTGTCCTCTCACATTCTCCCCCTCTGTCTTCACACATCCCTTGCTTTTTCCCCTCCTTCTCGGTCATCTCTTCCCCTCCTTTTTCCTCTTCCTCTTCTCCTCGTCCTCTTGCCCTCTTTCATCTCCACCTCCTCCAGCCTGTCACCCCCCCCATCACTCAGATCTCCTCATCTCCCAATTATCTCTCTACCTTCTTCCTTCTCTCACTTCCGTCTCACACCCTCCGCCCGTCACCACCTCATCGTCTCTCTCTCTCTCCATCCCTTCATCCCTCTGAGACCCCCCCCCCTCTACTTGTTCATCACCTTTCAGCTGCTGTCTGATAGAATCTTCAACACGCTGCTTATTTTCTTTCTCTCTCATTTCATCTTTTTAAAGGTGTTCACGAGGTTCCCGTGACGGGGCGGAAGGTGGAGGGCAGGAAGTGGAGGGCAACCCCCAAGGTTGTCGGTTCGATCCCCGCTCTCCCCATTAGCTGCAAGTCAAAGTGTCCTTGAGCAAGGCACTGAACCCCCAGCTGCTTCCCGGGCGCATCACTGCAGCCCACTGCTCCTTAGTGACTAAGGATGGGTTACATGCAGAGGACACATTTCGTTGCATGTCTGTGCAATGACAATAGATTGAATCCAATGCACACCTCCATACACCTCCATACAAACGTAAATGTTGAGGTATTTGTACTTGAGTATTTATATTTTCTTGTACTTCATACCTGTGATGACTTTTACAACATTCTTAAAGTGCTTTAGGTGTAATTCCCCAGAGCCCATTCCTCAAGGTGAGCGTCCTCTCCCTCTGAGGAGCAGCAGAGGAGACGAGATGAATTCTTTATCCCACTGCGTGTCACTATGTGAGAACGGGCCCAGGTGATTGATTCTAATCTTCGTATTCATATACAGGTACATGCAGGAGTTATGACCCAAACGATTTAAATAGAGCTGGAAATGAAAACTGGTGACATTTTAATCCTTTTCTTTGTCAGATTATATTAAACACTTTCTCACTAATTTGACCCACATATCAAACCTGGTGGCCAGAATAAGACGTTAGGGAAATAATATGTTAGATAGCTATACTGTATGAGCAGTATATAAACACACACATACATATTTATAAATATTAATAAATACATATCTATTTATATATATATATATATATATATATATATATACATATATATGTATATATTTTATACATATATATATTATATAATATATATATAATATAAATATTTGCATTTATATATAGAGAGTTAGATATTTAAAATATATTTATAAATATTCATATACATGTATAATATATATTTGTATGTATTTATAAATGTATATATATATAGTTATATATAAATATGTATTTATAAATATATTTATACATATACTTATTCATATATATATATATATATATATATATATATATATATATATATATATATATATATATATATATATATATATATATAACTACTGTTTGTTCCTAACTTGTAAGCACTCACTGAGGTAGATTCTCAGGTACTTTGTACGTTTTTCTGTTGTGTTGTTGTTTTTCTTTACGTTTCACTCCATCGGTAACGAGACCCTCCACTCCCTTCTGGGAGGAGAGCGGGATTGTAATTGGACACTTAATCACAGGAAGTGGTGTTTTACGGCCCGACCCGGTGACCCTTCAGGAGCGAGGGATGTGGCGGAGGAGAGAAGATCTTTGATGAGAGTCTGAAGAAAGTGTGTGTGCCTCCTCCTCTCCTCCTCTCTCCCTTGTCTCACCTGGTCCCAGTTTCTGCCACTTTTAGTATTTAGCTCTGAGGCAGAAGCTGCTGCCCCCGGGCGGTGACCCCGTCATTACCACGGGACATCATGTCTTCTCTTCCGTTCTGCCGGAGCTCACGGACCGAAAAGCAATCAGAGGGCAAAGAGAAGTCGTTAAGGTCAGCCGACGGAGCCGAAAAGCACAAATGTGGAGTGCAGGATGAGAGGAGAAAAGGAAGGGGAAGGAAGCGAGGAGGCAATGAGAGGAAGTAGGGAGGAGAAATAAACACAGAAAAAAGGGGGAGGTAAATAAACATTTTCCGTCACACGTGGAACGGAGGTCGGCCTCATTTGTTCTCCGGGGAGACAAAGGGAGTCCTTCATGAGGGGGGGGGGGGGGGGGGGAGATGAGGCCAATGGGTGTGTTCAGAGTCGACGGACGGAGACGTTTGACTGTCAAACAGGTGCTTCTCATGCATGTGTAATGGTAGTGTTGTTGTTGTTGTTGTTGTTGTTGTTGTTGTTGTTTCTCCCCAAGTCGTGGCAGTTCTTACGTCTGGACCGCGGGAATATGTCAACCCCCCCTCCCCCTCCTCCCCTCGGGGTGAGAAAATGACAAGGGACTCGAGTGAAAGTTAAATAAAATAAAAAATGAAGGGGAGAAAAACAACCCAGAGTGATTTCACGGATCACATTCTGTCACACCATTTTTTTTTCAATTAACCGCGTTTACTTTTCGGATTGTTTTTTGAAAAAAATTGCATATTTTACCCAAAGCAGTTCCGCCCTCCGGTCCGGTCTCGTCCTCCGTTGCTCCCGGCAGAGTGACATCATCGACGACTAATCCCCGCGTCACGTGACTTTCTCCCGCATTAGTCACGCTCGCCGGCCGACTCCAACGAGCTGCTTTGGATTTGGACATTTTCGTCTTATTAATTATGCAGAATAAAAAATAAAAAAAAACATCTTCAACCCACTCAGGCAAATAGGACACGATTTAGTCTGAACACACTGCAACCTCAAAGCCAGATGATTATTAATATGTTATATGGATTTGGAACTAATTGGCTTTACACCGGGACGACGGGAGAAGATTAAAGGACGGAGCCGGCGTCAACAGTCCAGACCAGTAAATGAGAAATGTTCTTCAGCTGAATAAGATTCTTTCTCGTGAGAGCGGTCACCCAAGGCTGTTGTGAAAAGGTGTGTCGATGCACGCACAGCTTTTATCAGATGCTAGAAAGTGAAAAATATTTTGAACACTCGACGGCAGAAGTTTCTAAACTCCGAGTCACGTGACTCTGGAGGTTCAGCGGCGTGAGAGACGGCGAGCTGTGAGATCTCACGCCGTAGATTCCCTCCTCGCCCACACGAGGCTTCCCTCACGTGCTGCAAGTGTCTCTGCTTCGTTAGGAGAAGGTGCATCTCGGAGTGTGTGTGTGTGTGTGTTTGTTTGTTTGTTTGCGCACATACTTCTCTGTTGCTGTATTGTTTTTTATTTGAGAGCCAGTGTGAGAATCTTATTGTTTGTTCATGTTCACCAACAGTGTGTGTGTGTGTGTGTGTGTGTGTGTGTGTGTGTGTGTGTGTGTGTGTGTGTGTGTGTGTGTGTGTGTGTGTGTGTGTGTGTGTGTGTCCGTACCATTCTGTCACCTGTACTAATTACCTTTATTTCTCAGCAACAGTGGCAACTGCTGCTATTTCTAAGAAGAGCGTCATCCTCCTCATCCTCCTCATCCTCACACCGTCTCAGGTCGGCCGGCTCGTTTTCACAGGCTATCCGCACATTTTTTCTTCTTCTTGTTTTTCCAACACGTTTTTTTTGCGGCTGGCAATATCCTGTTCACTTCCATTTATAAAAAGCTTGCGGTCCTTTTTTCTTTCTTTCTTGCAAACCAGGTGGCGTTTTCACACGGACAGGCGCGCTGCGTCGCGTGGTGTGAGTTTACATCTCTGATCTCTCACTCCAGAGCTTTGATCATACGTGTGTGTGTTCCGGAGTAACTTCACCAACCCCAAAACCTGAAATGTCACCCATCACAGTCTGGTTTCAGAACGACCTCCCCTCACTTTCTTTCTCACAAGCCAATCACGGCAGAGCTCCGTTTAGGGGGGCGGGCCTTAAAGAGACGGGCGCAAAAAACGAGGTTTCAGACGCAGGTTTTAATTTTTTACAGTTTTATTCAGACCGAGCTTATGAGAAAGATAAATGTGTTATTTTGAAAGTCAACGCAAAACAAACAAACGTGTGCCCTTTAACAAATGTCAATTTGAGAATGAAGCTTTTTATTCCCGATCTGGCGTTTCTTGCAACACTAACTACTCGTCTTCATTTGAGAAGCAGCTGAAAGGAAACGTCCGGGGCTTTGGGAGGTGCTCCAGAACATCTGTAAGACTTGGAGAAGCAATTATTGAGTCATTTGTATTGACATGTATCCCGAATAATGAACCCCAGACTAGAATGTGTGTGAAGGTCCAGTAGAGGGTCCAGTAGAGGGTCCAGTAGAAGGTCTAGTAGAGGGTCCAGTAGAAGGTCCAGTAGAGGGTCCAGTAGAAGGTCTAGTAGAGGGTCCAGTAGAGGGTCAGGTAGAAGGTCCAGTAGAGGGTCCAGTAGAAGGTCCAGTAGAGGGTCCAGTAGAGGGTCCAGTAGAAAGTTCAGTAGAGGGTCCAGTAGAGGGTCCAGTAGAGGGTCAGGTAGAAGGTCTAGTAGAGGGTCCAGTAGAGGGTCCAGTAGAAAGTTCAGTAGAGGGTCCAGTAGAGGGTCTAGTAGAAGGTCTAGTAGAGGGTCCAGTAGAGGGTCAGGTAGAAGGTCCAGTAGAGGATCCAGTAGAGGGTCTAGTAGAGGGTCCAGTAGAGGGTCCAATAGAGGGTCAGGTAGAAGGTCCAGTAGAGGGTCCAGTAGAAGGTCCAGTAGAGGGTCTAGTAGAGGGTCCAGTAGAGGGTCTAGTAGAAGGTCCAGTAGAAGGTCTAGTAGAAGGTCTAGTAGAGGGTCCAGTAGAAGGTCTAGTAGAAGGTCTAGTAGAGGGTCCAGTAGAAGGTCCAGTAGAAGGTCTAGTAGAGGGTCCAGTAGAGGGTCTAGTAGAAGGTCCAGTAGAAGGTCTAGTAGAAGGTCCAGTAGAAGGTCCAGTAGAAGGTCTAGTAGAGGGTCCAGTAGAAGGTCTAGTAGAAGGTCTAGTAGAGGGTCCAGTAGAGGGTCCAGTAGAAGGTCTAGTAGAGGGTCAGGTAGAAGGTCCAGTAGAAGGTCCAGTAGAGGGTCCAGTAGAGGGTCCAGTAGAGGGTCCAGTAGAAGGTCTAGTAGAGGGTCCAGTAGAGGGTCTAGTAGAAGGTCTAGTAGAGGGTCCAGTAGAAGGTCCAGTAGAAGGTCCAGTAGAAGGTCCAGTAGAAGGTCCAGTAGAAGGTCTAGTAGAGGGTCCAGTAGAAGGTCCAGTAGAAGGTCCAGTAGAGGGTCCAGTAGAAGGTCCAGTAGAAGGTCTAGTAGAGGGTCCAGTAGAGGGTCCAGTAGAGGGTCCAGTTGGGACTCCCGTTGACAGTAGGCGGTCTGAGGGGGACCGTTGTTCCAATCTCAGATTACATAAGACTCTCCGTGAACTACAGCGCTCCAACCGGACCTCCGGGAAGCCCAACAGCGTTGTTGTTGTTGTTGTTGTTGTTGTTGTTGTTGTTGTTGCAGTCCGCTAGTGTGTGTGTGTGTGTGTGTGTGTGTCTGTGTGTGCACAAACTTGTGAACCAAACCAACTGAGTCATGTGAAGCAGTTAGAGCTTGTCTTGTTATGGTTCATATTAATGTGTGTGTGTGTGTGTGTGTGTGTGTGTGTGTGTGTGTGTGTGTGTGTGTGTGTGTGTGTGTGTGTGTGTGTGTGTGTGTGTGTGTGTGTGTGTGTGTGTGTGTGTGTGTGTGTGTGTGTGTGTGTGTGGATAAAGTGGAAGAGACAGTGGGGGGGTGGGGGTGGGGGGCTCTCCGACAGGGCCGACGCTCCACTTCAGGGAGACCCCTGAGACGGAGTGTGTGACATGTTCAACCTGAAGCTTCAACAGATCAACGCTTCAGTTTTTAGTTTTTTAGGATTAGCCCCAGGAAATGAATGAAAAGACAAAGAATATAATGTCATGTACAACTGACTGGCTCGGTAAATAAGAAAAGAAATCCTAAATTCTTCTAAAATAAAGGTTGAAAAGAACAAAAGCTGCTTTATTGCTTACATGGCTGTGTGTCTGTGTGTCTGTGTGTGTCTGTGTGTCTGTCTGTCTGTGTGTGTGTGTGTGTGTGTGTGTGTGTGTGTGTGTGTGTGTGTGTGTGTGTGTGTGTGTGTGCGCACGCACTCCTCTGGGACACGCCCGCGTGCGTGTCCCAGAGGAGTGTGAGTGTGTTGACAGTGTATTTAGGGAGCTTTTAACTCGATCCCCCCCCCCCCCCCCCCCATGGCAACCAGTCCTTTTCATTCTTTATGCACGTTACCATGGAAACGTTGATGTTAATTAATAGTCGCCCTCTCTTTGAAGATATTAAGACAAAATGAGAAGAAGAAAATAATCCTGCTTGTGGTCGTGCTTTAGGACGTCCTGCAGCCCTAACGAGCCTGTAGAGACACACACCACACACACACACACACACACACACACACACACACACACACACACACACACACACATAGTGAACAGTTGGCTGCAGGAGCAGAATGGTCATGCAGCTTTTTGGCCCTTTTGGGAATAATGCATTTCCATACATCTGAAGTTGTGTGTGTGTGTGTGTGTGTGTGTGTGTGTGTGTGTGTGTGTGTGTGTGTGTGTGTGTGTGTGTGTGTGTGCGTGTGTGTGCGTGTGTGTGTGTGTGTGTGTGCTGATGCAGCCTTGTTTCATTCTTTTCCCCCATACTCACAGGAATTGAATTAACCTCTGACAGATGTGGTGATCTCACTGCTGGAGGAAACTCTCTGTTCTGTGAAGTGAATCGTGTGTGTTTGTGTGTGTGTGTGTGTGTGTGTTTACCTGTGTGTGTGTGTGTGTGTGTGTGTGTGTGTGTGTGCGGGGGCATGGTAGTGTGTGTGTGTGTGTGTGTGTGTGTCGGAGAATAGTGCATCATAGAAGAGCTGCATCTACTCCATACAAATGAGCAAGAGTAAAGACTCTCCAAGCACTGACACACTTTCAAGTACACACACTCATGTACACACTCACACACCCACACACACACACACACACACACACACACATACACAGCTATATCTACACAGGTCTGGACCCACGCAGCAGCAGCCACGGAGCCCCTCTCCACATCTCGGTCAGCGGTCTGCGCCTCATCACGGTGAAGCCAGCGTGACCCGCCATGTTCCTCTAAAGAGGACGCAGACGGATTGAATCCCGTCGTCTGATTGGTTCAGAGCAGCTGGGAGTCTGAGACGGATCCTCCGTCGCTCTCTTGAACCGAGCAGCCCTGGGGTGAGCAGCAGGGGGGGGGGTCATATGCATCACACCTATCAGCGTGACCACTCCGAGGTCACCGATTGGTTCGTAGTTCGTATTTCTTTTTCCCTTCATTGTTTAATCGCCTGAAGATGAAAGTGTCTCGATGCACCACTCCTCTTTTCCTAACTCCTCGTGAAGTCTCCTTCACATCCGTCCTTCACCACCGCGATGTTCTTCATCGACGTCAAGGAATAAGTGGAACGTGTCCGCCTCAAAGTTCAACTCAAACGAACCGAAGGGAGAAACCACAACGTGGATTTGGACGTGTTGATAATAATTCTCACATTGCGTGAACGTGGTTTCGTTCTGGAGGAGTCGAGCGAGGAGTCGAGCGAGGAGCCGAGGCAGCGAGGAGCGAGAGGCGAGCGAGCGAGGAGCGAGGAGCGAGAGGAGCGAGGCGAGGCAGCGAGTCGGCGAGGAGCGAGCGAGGAGCGAGCTAGGAGCGAGAGCTAGGAGCGAGCGAGGAGCGAGGAGCGGAGCGAGCGAGGAGCCGAGGGCGGCGAGGCAGCAGGAGCGAGCGGAGCGAGCGGAGCCGAAGGGCGGCGAGGAGCCGAGCGAGGCGCCGAGCTAGGAGTCGAGCGAGGAGCCGAGCTAGGAGCCGAGCTAGGAGCCGAGCTAGGAGCCGAGCTAGGAGCCGAGCGAGGCGCCGAGCTAGGAGTCGAGCGAGGCGCCGAGCTAGGAGTCGAGCGAGGCGCCGCCGCCGCCGTCGAGTTCCCCTTATTCTCCAGTCGGCTGAAACGGAAACTGTGATCCTTAATTAGCTGAAGAATACTGCAGGAGTCTGTTCTCGTTATGGCCCAGAGTACATATGTTTTCAGACACACACACACACACACACACACACACACACATACGAGCAGAGCTTTGATTATAATAGCCTTTTTTAGAATCCTATTTCTAGAGTGTAAAAGCATGAGGATCCACACGGCGCTCGTGGCCTCAACGCAGATTAATTAGAGATTTGTCTGTATGGGGGGGGGAGGCAGAGGGATAACGCAGGCGAATCTGTTGGCCTAATTAAGGGAATTAAATTTCTCACAGGCTCTCACATTGACTCAGACCTTGATGAGGCATTTTTTTGGGAGAAAAGGGGCGGGGGGGGGGGGGGGCGCTGCATGCGGTAATAGATGGTGAGATTGCCGAAAAGGGAAGTGCGAGACACGTCGAGATCATCAAACGCGCTCATGTATTTTCTGAGAAAGACCTTTTCAGCAGTTTTTTGGGGGCGGGGGGGACGAGGAAGTTTGGTAACCTTTTGACAATTAAAAAAAGTCATTAAAGCCTAATTTCGTGAAGTACTTTACGAGCGCGAGAGAGGAAAACCATTTGTCTTCGTCTGACAATGACAAAGCAGCTTGGAAAGTCAATTTATTAGGTTTCCGTTGCACTTTATTGCATTCTGCGTCTATCGATACACAAACTTTTCACCTTTTTGGACTTTCTTTAACCGCGTTGACATTTCTTCTTGCAGAGATTTTAAATCATTCCTATCTACAGTAAAAGCGATGCCCATGCATCACCCTGTGGCCTGAAGATGCCCAAAGAGTTTCTGATGGCTGCAACGATGACTGTTGGTGGATCGTTTTGCCTTTGACGTCTGAAATGTGAATGCAGTGCGGGAGTGACTTGAACTCACAGTCTATCTAATGGCCACCAGGGGGCGACTCCTCCGGCTGCAAAAAAGAAACATCATTTGATAGAAAATGACCTTACTTCTGATTTAATTTATTACCTCAGTGTAACATGAGTTTATGGTCAATACAGCATGATGTTCATTTAGTAAACGAACCAGCAGGGTACGTTTGGGGGCGTGGCTACCTTGTGATCGACAGGTTGTCCGGGTGTTGCTCTTGTTTTCAGATTTGATTCTTTCTCAGTGTTAATCGATTAAATTTGTTTCATCCAGTGACGTCATGGTGACCATGTCTGCAGACAGAGCCAGGCTAGCTGTCACCCCTTGTTGCTTTATGCTATGCTAAGCTACGCTACGCTGCTCTGTCTTCATATTAAACGGGCCAACATGTGATTGATCTTCCCGTAGAACGAAAATCAAATCGAAGACATTTTAAAAGTACATTTTCGTAAATGTTAAACTGTAAATAAGTAGATTTTCCAAACCCGTTTCTACAGTATGAAGACTTTAACCAAAGTTTGTTTGGGACCGACTGACCAGAATCTTTCCTCTTAACGGAGCTGCACACCGTGTTACTCTGCAATGAGCAGCAAGTGATGGGTTTTCCTTGAGCTGGCACTCTTTTCATTCCTAATTAAAATCCCCCCCCCCTCCACCCAAACAGCAGGAGCCAATCAGTAGAGTCGGACCTCATCCCCCGGTTGATGGATCCTGATTAGAACAGAACAAAGTGTTTGTTGTTGAATGAGCTGCTTCGGTGGAGGGAGGAGCAGGCGGTGATAAGGAGGACTGCAGGTGGAGGTTATTTTTAAAGGAGGGACCCTCGGTTCATCCCTACTCCATCCGACGCGGCGCAGCTCCGTCTGAAGCAGCGGCAGCAGCTGGGCTCGCCGGCCTCCTTCTCACTGGAGTAAACAGCTCTTACTACGCCGTCTAAATAATGTAATTAGTGCGGGTCCACAAACAGACCTGACCTCTTCCTCGCGTCCTTCGCCCATCTGTGAAGATGAGTCACTCCGAGTGTGTAAGGAAGCGTTTAAGTGATGCAGTCAGTCCTAGCGGCGCCCGGAGGGCCGCTAAAGAGAGGCCCGGAGAACCGGAGGAGGGACTAATATTCACTTTTTAAAGGCTGTTGGTCTTCAGTGGCCACTAGGGGGGCGACACGTCATAGCTCTGGCTCCGTCTCTCGTTCTGTCACACACTCACACACACACACACACACACACACACACACACACACACACACACACACACATTTGCACAGCCTAATGTGTACTTGGGCTAATAGCGCTTTCATTAGTGCCAATCCAGAGACGAATGGATTCAATAAGCAGACTGAATCTATCCGTCTGTTTGGGTTTACAAACATCGCGGCTCCCCTCAATACCCCCCCCCCGGCTTTTATGTCCTCTGAAATGTCTGAAGAGAGAGAGAGAGAGAGGGAGAAAGAGAGAGGGGGCAAGGACCTGGACCACAAAGTGGATGAAAAGCTCTACAGATTGACAGAATTGGGCATTTTGACTGAAACAATGGGCAAAAAGCGACAAGCTGTTACCAGGGATATTGACACAACCGCTATGGAGAGTTTTATTTCATTTTCCGTCAAGTGGACGGGGATTGTAGACGGAGTGTGAGAAGCTCTGGGTTCCATTACCGTTTATTAAAGCCATCAACACAACACAAGGGGTTGTAATTAACGCCTCCCATACAAAAGGCCTCATTTAGCATGCGCACGCTGTACGCTCCCGCGGGTCAAATTAATCCCCGCGCCCGTGTACCTGCTCGTCAACGCCGAGTATCGACGGCGTTTGTTAATTACGAGCCCGACGCCGAGCGGGACGGATCGGCGACACGCGCCGATGGACTCTCGGCTTGTCGGGTTTCTCCGATCGAGGCTCTCGAATTCCAATTTCCCAGCGATGCCCTTTCTTTTGAACGGGGGTCACGTCTCCGTCACTAATCTGTTTGGCTGACGGAGTCGAGAGGGAGCGCTCGGCTGGCGAGAGTCGAGGAGCGGAGCGTGGCGGTTATCTGGAGAAGAAGAGCTGCATTGAAGAGGGTCCACGCTCCTGAGGGCTAGGGTTGAGTTAGAGTTAGGGTTAGGGTTAGGGTAATGGTTAGAGTTGTGTTAGGGTTATGGTTAGAGTTGGGTTAGTCGGTTAGGGTTGGGTTAGAGTTGGGTTAGAGTTGGGTTAGGGTTAGTTGGGTTAGGGTTGGAGTTGGGTTAGGGTTAGAGTTGGGTTGGGGTTAGGGTAAGCAACATTAGTCTGGGTTTCAGTGAAGAGTTTCATATCTGAATGTCATTTTGAAAGCTTTCCCACCGTGTTGAGTCCAAAGTGTATGGTGTTGTGGGCAGGAGGGGATGATTGGTGTGTGTGTGTGTGTGTGTGTGTGTGTGTGTGCGCGTGTGCGTGTGTGCGCGTGCGTGCGTGCGTGGGTGGGCGGTTTGGCCGATGGTGGGAGCTCTCTGAATAATAATGGTCCGTCTGAAAGCCTGCAATAAGATACCTCTCTCCTCTGTGTGTGTGTGTGTGTGTGTGTGTGTGTGTGTGTGTGTCTGTGTGTGTGTGTGTCTGTGCATGTAATGTGACAGGACACAAACAAAAGGATTGGTTTAGAATCAGTGGAGGATTAGACTCTATTTTAACGTCTTTTGTCAAGTTGCGAGTTTCATGCCGAGCAAAGTGGGCGGAGCCTCCTCGATGCACAGACGTGCCCCCGTGAACCCAGAGCAAAGCAATGAATCAAATAAACCCAATCGGGATTTGTCGATGGCGTCAACAAATATAAAATAAGAATTACAAAAAGTGCTTACGCTCTTATTTTCTAACAGCTATTTTGCTGCCAGTCAGAACCTCTCAACAGCACTTTTTTTTCATCCTTCAAAACTCTTTGAGCCTTTTTGAGGGCCCTGTTTCCATAGCAACTGGGGTTGGGTGTGTGTGTGCGTTTATGTGTGTGTGTGTGTGTGTGTGTGTGTGTGTGTGTGTGTGTGTGTGTGTGTGTGTGTGTGTGTGTCGGCTCGACTTGTTGCATTTCGCGACGCTCACGAGCGCCGAGCTGCGCCTCGGGCTCAGAGGCAGCAGCAGCTGAGCCAGTGAGGCTGGTTTGTGCTTTCCCTCTTTGCATGAATGCATTGCGAGTGTGTTCAAAACCACCTGATATGCATGTTCACACACACACACACACACACACACACACACACACACACACACACACACACACACACACACACACATACATACTCACACACTCACACGCCTGTGACTACTGCAAGCGGCTCGTTGAACGCACTCGGTTATTATTCTCTGGGCTTCGGCTCGTGATGTATTTCCTCGTTGATCGATGCGGCGCCGCTCCGCCCAGCGCCGTGTTTACACGCCGCGGTCGGTGATTTGGAGGCGAAGCCACATCTGTCCCCCCCTGTCGGTTTTCACAGTTTACCGAGCACGTCGCCATCCCTCTCCGTCTATTCCTTTCCTGACTTACATCTAGTCTCAGGCATTTATCGACCCGGCTGTATCCCTGGAAACTTCTCCCCACACTTCACTTTCAGCTGTGTCACTTTCCCTTCCTCCCCCCCTCCTCCCTCCCCCTCCTCCGACATCCCTGTCTCCCTGACTGTCAATCGTCACCCCCATCTCCCATTGACGATAACATCCGTCTATCTGTTGTTAAATCATTCATCTGCAATGGATCAAAGTGCAGAAAAAACTCTAAGAGAAACCCAGTAGCTGTCATCCGTCCACCCCCCCCCCCTGTCGCCCTTGGATGCTAGAGAGAGAGAGAGCAAGAGAGAGGGAGAGAGTAAGAGAGAGAGAGGCCGTGTCTCAATGCAAGGTGTTTCTCTTAATGGGCTACACATGTGTTAATGGGGTGAGATGACATCACCACATGATTGAATATCAATAATTTCCTGTCCACACATGAGGCTGATGGAATGATGCAATGCAGTAATAGTCGATAATAAAAGAAAAAACACAAATACTGCACTGCGTCATTATCACACATTTAAAGTCTCGTCCAGAAGAAGTTCAAACGTGTCCTCCAGGGGGCGACACGTCGGTATGGACATGTCGGGACACAGCGCCGCTCTCTTCGAGGGTCACGTATAATCCTACGCAGTAGATGTAAGTCTGGGGCCTGATGGTCGGGGCTCTGGGCGAATGGAAGCTGCTGAAGTGGCTGATCCACATCAGGATATCAGCATTGAACTGAACAGGTACAACTCGCTCGGTGCTTATCATCGGGCACAAGTGGAATGAAAACAACCGATCCCATTGAAACTACGTTTGCACCACTAGAGCGCCAGAAGAAGCCTCCAAAAGAAGCTGGTAGCTTAGCAACGAGCCGTAACGGGATAACGCTGTTTGCTCTCACGATTTGGGAGAAAGTGCACTCGAGCTTTTGTTCTAAAAGTGCAAAACTCGACCAGCGATGAAGAAAAGATGAGGACATAATAGAAGAGAATGAATGATGCAAAAACCACGGGTACCGGTTTTAATTGAAGTGGCTTATTTCCCATCTTATTTCCCATGTTTTTAATGTTCATTCTAGGTCCATTTCCCTTTATTGTAAAGCACTCTGTGCTGTAACTATTGTACGAAAGGTCTCGCAAATATTGTTGAATATAAAAATAATTGTCAATGATATAAAATTCAACAGATCAGACTGTAGTGCTTGTTTGAGAAAGTCTCATTGCCCATGGCTCCCATTGTTGTGGTGGGAGGCTAGAGGACGGGTAGCTGGGGTGTTACCACGTGGTCTGGGCCCCAGTAACATACATGTACAGATAGTTGGGGTGTAAACACGTGGTATGGGCCCCAGTAAGATACATGTACAGGTAGCTGGGGTGTTACCACGTGGTCTGGGCCCCAGTAACATACATGTACAGATAGTTGGGGTGTAAACACGTGGTATGGGCCCCAGTAAGATACATGTACAGGTAGTTGGGGTGTAAACACGTGGTATGGGCCCCAGTAAGATACATTTACAGGTAGTTGGGGTGTTACCACGTGGTATGTGCTCACATTGAATCGCCATGGTCCAGTTTAGCCGGTCGTTATCTTGTTAACGTGGGACCGTTTTTTGGAAAGGATACGTTGTTGGCCTTCAGAAGGAGGCGGAGAAGAGTCCATAGTGCTCGTGGTTCAGGTGGACGAGTCTCACACAAAGGCCGCTGGGCAGTGAGACAATTAGGATAATTACAGTGGAGATCAGGCTCAGCAGCTGGCGCGGTGCAGTGTGATTGTAGTGGGATGGAGGAGGGGGGGTGGGGGGGGTGGGGGGTTGTGGGGGGTGTGTGGGGGGGGTCGTTAAGACCGGGTCGGCCAATCGGAGGAGTTGGGCCGAGCTCGGCACAGCTTGGCTCGGGGGCTTCTCACAGCCAGTGAGAGAACGACCGCAGAAGAGGAGGAGGAGGAGGAGGAGGAGGAGGAGGAGGGGGGGAGGAGAGGAGGAGGAGGAGGAGGAGGAGGAGGAGGAGGATGGTAGATAGAGCGCAGGGGATTGGAGAGTGTTACCGGGAGAGATGGAGGCAAACAAGAGAGGGATGAAATTCATCGAGGAGACAGAAGTGAGAAGGATTAGAAGCATCGAGGGGAAGTGATTAAGGAAGAAGAGAAAGAAAAAGACAAACAGTGAACACAAGCAGAGGAGGAAGAGATGCAGCGGGAGGCCAAAGGAAAATAATCAGAGAAGAAAAGTCACAGGAAAAGTTGAAAGATGGTTTGAATTTTAAGCATTTGTGTTATAAAAGAAAGACGCAACTCCTGCAATACCCGAGAGCGCCACCAGGACTCAAGACAGAGGATTATTTAGTAGGAGACGGGCCGAGTAGAGATTCACACGATAACAACCGTCCTCCCAAGGGTTGCCGGTCCAACAGGTCGGCTCCTTGTCGATGCCTTGCTGCTCGTGTGCGGCAGTCAGCCGCGACGCGATCAATAGAATCGAGTCAGACGCAGGAAGTAGATCCTCTGCCGGGTCTTCTTGATTCGATTGAGACGTTCTCATCTCATTAAAGGCTTCTTGTGAATGTCAGAGGTTATGACGACGGCTCCTTTAGTCCGTCTGGAAAAGGCCTGAGTCTCGGAGGGTCTCGGACCGCCGTCACGCTGGTCCATTTTGGTGTGAACGCCACGGGAACCGGCCACAGGAAGCGCCACACAGGCTCCTCCCCCCTCGGCCGCCCAGCAGCCGATTTGCAGATATTCACCAGTACAGAATTTGATGAACGTGCTGCTTAACATTCCACAAATGAGACAATAATTAGTTTATAATAACACCCCCCCCCCTCCTCTCTCCTGACAGATGGGTTGGATATAAAGTTGAATCTAATCTGAAAGAAATGTTAATTTTGTGCCAATTTTAATACATCTACTGGCTGGAGAGGGTTTAATTAACAAAATTAGTTATTCACATTCAAAGCTTTATTATTGCTTCATTAAGTATTTTGGTTTTCCCCTATAAGGAGCAGCAGAGAGACTGAAACACTGAGGCGGGTCTTGTCGCCTTTGTCCCGATCCACGTCGGACCACAATGCATTGCACCGGGACTGACCGCGTCGTCCTGGTGGTGATTGTTTGCAGTGCGGCGGTCTGCGTGGCGCCGATAGGCAGCTGTTCAAATGGACTCTGATGGCGGAGGACTTAACACACACACTGGTCCTGTTGACCGCGGCACGGGCCAGCGAGCACGTCCGGCGGCTCAACGCGGCTCAGCTATCGGCTCAACGGCGCCGCTTCATGACGTTTTCTTTGCTTTGCTGCAGTTTTGAAGCTCGTAATAAAATAAAAATCACCCTCTCATTGTGGTGTCAGAGCGGCCGCCGAACTTCAATCAAATCAAACACGCTGAGAAAGAAGAAAAGAGGTCCAACTCTTTAGTACAGAGATAATAACGGCGTCGGGTTTTTAAAGCTTGATGGGAATTTAAGTTTAATTAATTAAATCGCCTTAAAACATCAGTGGAAAATACTTGCGAGACGCAGCGAGGGGCGTCGGGTGCAGCCGAGGCGCCGCTCTGACTCTTCGGGACGCCTCCCTTCTCCAGCTCATCCTCCAGAGAATCATCTCCACTCACATCTGCTCAGCCCTACCTGCTCCAGAAATTCAAAAAAATAAATCTTGCCAGGACTTTTTTTTTCTGTCCAGCGCTTCAATTATTTAAAAGTGAACTTGAGGCTCTGTGTCTGCCTTCAAACTTTTTTTGTCTCTCTCTGTGCTGCTGGAGGAGGAGGTGGAGGAGGTGGAGGAGGCGGAGGAGGTGGAGGTGGAGGAGGCAGAGGCAGTTTCGTTGTTATTTCCTCTCTGCCACCACCCGGAGCGTAAGCCTTCAAATTAAAGTTGCGGGTATTAAAATGATGAATGCGGCCGAGCTGAGCTCCTATTTAGCCCCGCCCCCTTTTAGGATGCACCGCTCTGTAGATGCTCTCCATTACAGGCGGCATGGTGATGGAGGCGCAGAGTGTGTGTGTGTGTGTGTGTGGTTGTGAAAGGAGGAACAGGGCATGAGGAGAGCCCGAGTGATGGCCTCCATTCACAGGCCTATCGCCTCCCTCATGAACAATGAGCAGTCCATCTACTCATCTCCTCTTCAATCTTCTTCTCATCTCGTCTTCATTCTTTTTCTTCTCATCTCGTCTTCATTCTTCTGCAGACAAACGGCCGTTCATCCCTCTCACTCCTCTTTTCTCTTTAGAGAGCAGCGGATTGACAGCGGCCATTATTGACCCCGCGGTACAGTAGAAGCCAGTAGAAGTAGTCGTGCTTCGTCACTTTCTTTTGCAATTGACACGAGCCAGTCAGTCGGCCACTGATGTAATGACCACGTCTCCTTTATTTAAGTGCGTTACGACAGCAAATTCTGCACCGACGTATCATTTTTGCAGGCATGACAGGGTTCGTACGGTGATGAAAAACATACTTACATATTTACATACTTACTTACTTACATACTTACATACGTACATACTTACTTACATACTTACTTACATACATACATACATACTTACATATTTACATACTTACATACTTACATATTTACATACTTACATACTTAGATACTTACATACATACATAGTTACATACTTACTTACATACATACATACATACTTACATACTTACATACATACATACTTACATATTTACATACTTACATACTTACATACACCTCACATAACATCACATACACTTACATACTTACATACTTACATATACATACATACATACACACACACCCTGTACATATACATTACACTTACACTTACATACTTACATACTTACACATTACACACTTACATGCTTACATGTACACACATACACCTTACACACTTACATCACACATGCTTACACTTACATACATACACCTACATACTTACACACACATACATACATTACATACTTACACCTTACATACACATGCTTACTACATACTTACATACTTACATATTTACATACACTTACATACTTACATACATACATACATACTTACATACTTACTTACATACTTACATATTTACATACTCATACTTACATACATACATACATACTTACATATTTACATACTTACTTACATACTTACATACTTTACATACTTACATACTTACTTACATACATACATACTTACATATTTACATACTTACTTACATACTTACATACATACTTACATACTTACTTACAAGCTAATAGGGATACCAGTGAGTATCCCAGTGGCTCGTGGGACTCTTCCCCTCCAGAGTTTTCCCGCTCAGATCCGTTCAACGCGTCTTCAGTTCAGTTCTCACTCTAACATTTTGACTTTTCTTTGTCACGGGGAAGTAAATAAGTAAACACACTGTGAGGCCACAAGGGAGTTGTGCTGTCCTCTTCCTGTTCTTGAGCTCGGAGCTTCTCATTTACTTGTTTTTCAACCCTCAAGGGGAAACCCTACGAGTGGCGCTCCGTTAACGTCCGTCAGAGCAGAAGCGTTCCCCGACGCGTCGCCTTGCCGACCCACTCCAGCTCCAACGGCACATCCACTCTCCTAATGGCCCACCTGTGGGCCTCCTGATTGGTTCAGCACCGCAACGAGGACCCCGAGACTGGGAGTTGGCAAGACGACGGAGAGACTCGGGCACCGACAGTCCGACGCGGCGGCATTAAATGAAAACAAAGTGGCATTCTGAGTCGCCTCGCACACAAGCGAGTACTTAATGATGCGCGTTAAGGCCGAGATTTATTAAGGGATCTGAGAAGGCCATTAGCAACGCCTTGGATTTATTCATCTGGGACTGGAGCGGCGCAATAAATATGGAAATGACTCCGGTCCTTCTTCCGACCACAGAGAACCCCCCCGGCCAGGAGGAGGCTCTGGATCCCGTGTTGACGTTGATGTTTTATTTGGGCGATGAGCTCACGGTGGCGGCGTGGAGCTCTACGCAGAAAGAACCACCGGCGGCTAGGACTTGAGAGGAATTCCCTCGTAATGCAAGTTGAATTCTGCATACTTCAGGTAGATTGTAGGTTAGTCTCTGTCCACTGAGCCGAATGAAAGAAATGCATTCAACCAATCCATATCAAGCTGAACTATTGCCATTATAGATGCAATTATAATAGTTCAGAGAGTTATATCTCAAACGTAGACCAGCTGCTCTCATCTGGATGTTGATTTAGGGTCCTCAAGGCGAGCTGGGTCCTGTATCATATCTATTGTATAGTATATTTATTATATACTGGTGTGTTTGAATGCAACCTTTCCGTAACTCTGAGAAGCCACAGACACATTTCCACTGAGCTGGGCAATAAAGTCTGATCTAAATGAAGAGAGTTATCGCCCGACAGCTTTTATTGTGAGAAGATGATCCGGCCAAAGGAGATAATTCATTCTGTGCTTTTACATCTGTTGTGTGATTAAGATTGGGAGCTTCTGCCCATTTAGTGGCCTATGCTGCACTTCTAAAGTGCACTTGGCTATGTGTGTATGTGTGTGTGTGTGTGTGTGTGTGTGTGTGTGTGTGTGTGTGTGTGTGTGGATGTACAGTCGGCACACGCTCCTCAGCGCAGATACTTTCTTCTATTATCTATGATTTTCAATTTCTTCCAATCTACTCATCCGAGGAGGTGTTATAATTACTCTTTTGTTTTACTCCACTTGCCATTAGCTTCACTCTTTGTACTTGTGCTACTGATTAATTACATTTCACATCATTTCTTTCCGTCAACCTTCAAGATAAAGAAGATTACCTACACAACTCCTGTCACGCTTCTTTTGGGATTGCATTGCATTCTGGGCTTTTGAGGC